>CBMN010035604.1:5107-18958 GCA_000582825.1 Hordeum pubiflorum | reverse complement strand
TGGAAAATGTCTAAACTACCTTAGAAATCAACGGTTAGATGAGGCTTATACTGCTCCTCTCCAATAGCAGTATAAGGTACCGTAAAAATGCTCAACAAGTATTGTTAGGAAATCTCTTACCTATGACGTGACAGGTGGAGATATCTATGAGGACCAAAGACAATACGAGATAACGGTGAACCACAAAACTAAATGCTTCGTTCTGGTCCAAGGACCTTAATATTGGAGACAACTACTTTGTGGAAACAACAAAATGGGACCATAGAATGAAATGAAATCCTGTGAGGAGGAGTTTCATAACTTTAGGGTGAAGCGCCTACAAAACACATATATCAAATACGATGAGTATGATACAAGGTAAGTGGTATTACCATCGCAGTGGCACATTCGATATATTCTTACCATGAACTGTATTCTCTCCGCACCTAATCTCTTCATTGTAGGAAACAACTACTTTTATTTATGTTATTTACCTTCGTTAATTTCTACCTTCATTATTATCAATCTTTTATACTTAGACTCAGGTATATTTGTCCACCAGGACAGTAACGATATTTGGAGAAGCTCAACCAGTTTCTTTGCACAAGGATTGTGACACCTTGTGTGTGACAGAAGCGTCAATACATATACTCTCCTATGCTCTTCTTCGGGACGATAACTAATTGGGATACTTCTATGAAAGGGCTACACCACCATATTTGGCTGCAGGCACCACATGCAAAGTTCTTCTAGCTATGCCACCTTTGCACACCTAGTTGGAGCTCTTTCATCAAGTGGGCAGAGACTACACTTTTTTACATGATTTATGTATTATATGGCTCGAGCATAGAAAATACATGTGTTTCAAGTATAAAGCTAGGATCATAGTTTGAGTGGTCCTAAACCCTAAACCCTAACCTCTTATCATACACAACAATTGAGCATTGCAACATAACACATATGGTTGCATTAGGGCCACGAGTAACATAAAACATTATATTACAAAAGGGGTACTTATCATGGGCTATTTATGTTATTCCCGGGGCCCCCGTAGTATATGTAAGTGCCCCATTCACTTCCATAGATACCACTTTGCACATTATAGCTGTTGTTTTGCCGAGCTATTAAGCCCACATCACTAGGCGGTATGAGAGAGTTGGACGAATCTACCACTTGGATGTTCCTAATGTAACTGGCCTGACGGAACCCTTCATTGGGGAAGTGTCCACTGCCCATATGTGTGGAAGTTTGGCCGGCATCAGGTGAAAATACCTCGCCGCCCCACTGGACAGAGGAGGCACTATTTTTCAAGTAGGAGAAGATGAATGATGGCCAATAACCCACATAATAGCCTCCCACTTGCAGCCACCAATTGCCCCCTACCTTGTCCTGCAAGCTAAAAATAGTTTACTACAAAATAGATAAGATATAATTATGAGTTGGGAACATAGTTTAGATCCCTTAAGTGCCCGAATTAAAGACGATACATCACACTAATGGGCTAGTGTATTACAACACATTAGCGAGTCCATGTGCAACTATTTAAATGTCCTATTTATTTCACCTTATTTTAAATCAGTGATTAATATTCATTTGTTTCCACTCTAACCAAATAAGGAGGAGTAACTTGAAAGATCCCTTGTTCAATAGCTAAATGAAGATTGTTGCACTCAGAGACAAATATGAAAGATGCATGGGTACAACTTCAACTCCATTTGTGTGCCAACAAACATGCCAGTGCCCACAATTTGATATAAAAACAAGAGGCCATTGTCATGGATTCTTTATGCTCATTCAAAAATTAGATTATGTATCCCTATGTTTAAGTATACGTGAATTTCTCATTATTTCCCATTAGCATAAGCTTTTGGTTTGAACTGGTTGGTGCATGTAATTCAAAGCAAGATTTCGAGTTATAATCCTTGCAAGTGCTATAAACAAATAATTGTGGCCGATTACTGTTTCCACTTATGAGTATAAGGGATCATTGACATGATGACTAAATGTTCAAGTATAAGTGAATTATGCCACATTTCCCCCGTCAACTTACCCTTTTCGATTGAACTGTTCAGCGGAAATAACTCAACACTTAGGATTTGAGTGTTCTAGTACCTTCCAAACTAAAATATCGATGTCATATTGTTCTCCTCCATAGGTGGAGGTTGGGGATATGCTTCCACCAAGGGCGATCTGATTGTTTGTCTGGATGAACCCTGGGCAGTGTAGGTTGTAACATCCTGTTGTTTGATATGCATCTCGCTACAACATTCCACACAATAAAAAATTAGAATCTTGATGTTATTAAAAAAATTGATAAATGGACGACTCAATACTTCCACAAATGAAATAAAATGGAATATGATTTTTATCTTACAGTCCAGTAGATGAAGAGTCTAGTATTTCTATCCCTATATAGATCTGGGTATACCTGCAATGTTTGTATAGAGGACAAGGCCATCAGCCACAATGAAAGTGATTGCACAACTTACTACACCATTATACTAGGGAAGATATAGATAGACTGAGAGAGAGAGAGAGAGAGAGAGAGGATGAGTGAGATTTTGAGGTTGTCCTTTTGTCGCATTACACGAAACAAGCAAGACAATTTAAGTCTATACAAACAGCTTGTTTCTCCTTTCCTTCCATTGAGATTATACAGATACGGTGAGGTACCTTGTCAACAAGTGTGCACATATGATAAATTTACATTGAATCCATCTTCTCAATCCTTTATCCAGCGTCTTGGTTCCATTCATTTAGTAGTTGTGTCCTCTCCCTGCGGCACTATCGATGGCTCATAGAATTGGATGTTGCTTGCTTATTCAGTTGAGTCTGTTTGTACATCCACCCTATCCATGCATATATATATCTAGGATATATTTTGACATTGTTGATATAGTTTTTTATTGCACATAATGTTGTTGGGAATAATTTCACATGCTTAATGTACCTCGATATTCCATGAGCACAAGCACCCACATGGACATAAGAGCTATAAGGATTTTGTAAGAGACAAAAGAATTAGATTGTTGTGGAAAAATGAGGTCCGCAGTTGATTAGAATTGATTATACTTATAATTTTACAATACATATATAGATAGTATGCAATTTTATCCTAATAAAATAATAGTCGTCAGTTACTTATTACTTCATATATTTTCCATCTTGATTTATAACTTTTCCTATTTGCATTGCATTGATCTCTCTCTCTCCCTCCCTCCCTCTCCCTCTTTCTCCCTCTCTACATCTCTCTCTCTATCTGTCTCTCCCTCCCTTCCTCCCTCTCCCTCTCTCTACCTCTCTCTCTCCCTCTCTCTCTCTATGTCTCTCTCTATCTCTTGTTATTTGTGTGTAAGAAAGAGAGAAATATGTTATGTTGAAACCTTAGCTTCTAAATGTTCTCTTGTTTTATCCATCCATCATTACCTCATCCATCCATGTTTTGGTTCCTTAGTTCTGATCTCAACTAGTTTAATTAATAAGAAATTAGTTTGCCCATGCGTTACGTTGAAACAAAAATAATGTTGAGAAAACAGATTCTATATTCTAAATTCCATGCTCAACTAATAAAGTGGTATAAATAGATGTTTTAGTCTACACTAGTGTCAAAGATGTTGGATTACCTCTATCAAATAACAATTAGTGTAGTCGTATTTAAAAAATAAAGTTTGAGTGCTTACAATGTGAATTTGTTCTATAATTTATTCTGAATATAATACATTTATTAAAAGTGGCAACTTTCTTGTCATAAACCATTAGTATAACTTAACACAAATTGTTATTATCGTTTTCATGTGAGTCATGAATGTAGCATCTACAATGATTGCAAAAACACAGAAAGTGATATGCTTAGTAGTTATTAGTCCATGCTACCTGCATGCGTTCATGGTTTACATGGTGCCACACAAAGGCAGATGATCGGTCCTGAGTTGCCTGGGTCATGGCCCTTGTCATGACGCAATATTTATTTCACTAGTGTAACACTTATGACAATTTTTGGAAAAAATTCCGCCCGGGCCTAGCTCCGGACACACCTATGCGTGTATAATTTGAGTTAGGAAGGATATGTACATACTATTGTCTGTTTCTTTATAGTGAGAGGGGTAGCCAATTTAGACTCCTTTTTATGATGATTTGTTTTGTAGTATTACTATTAATAAAGGGGGAGTGGATAATTTATATGCACATAACAGCTTATTGTAATAATGATTTGCGTGTGTAATTAATATCTACACTAGAGGGTTACTAAATATTATTTTCTATAATGGCTTATGTGGACAATTCAGAACTAAATTTAGAGGTTGAGAAAGGTGTAATAGCTCACGGGTGCCCCTACACCCTCAAGAACAGTAAATTCATAAATAACTGACAACAAATTTCAGGGATCATAGATGATTAAATACTTGATGTTCTTGCAATGTTTCAACAACAAATAACATTCATCGAGCCCTCACCAAAGAAAACAAAATCATTTATAAAACTGCACGTATACTTTGAAGCATTTTTTTTAGGTGAGGGCTCCTCAAATGTTTTTTTGTAGGTGAAACTTTCAAAGATCATCGAAAGATTGATCATGTTTGATGTTCCAAAGTTTTATATTTTTTTCAATTGATTTTGAATTTACTGTTCATAGAGCGTGTAGTGTAGGGGCACCCGGGTGTGGGAAATCATGTCTCTTGGAGGTTTAATTGTTATTATTTTCGACGATATATCTAGGTGGTTGCTTCAGGTTCTTTTTCATAAGAACAATGTAGGTAAGGGAGATGACTATTTAGATCTTACTTTAGATTATATTTTAGAGGGTTTAATGTTTCCTTTTGAGGTCTGACCTGCCATCCTGCTTCTATGGTATTGAGGTCGTTGCCACGATAGGAACCTCCAGTGATCCATAGTTGTGTCAAGCTAAAGTCGTTGGCCCTCCCAATTGTTGGTTTCCACAAATTGAAGGTGGCTTTGGTTCCATGGTAGTTATCAACATGTGCATATGCTATGGCATGCTGCTCAATAAGAGAGAAAACAAACTTTGGATGATCACTTACCAAAATAATCAAATAATAATAGAAAATTCCAAGAGGGAGATTATTTCTCATTTGAATATAATTCTTGCCTTTTTATACCTGGTGGTCGGTCGATATATTGGGCGTCACTGGTTCATTGATTGAATTGAGGTTTGCAATGCTCTGGGGCCTCTTCTTGCCATACCTCCTAATGGAACTGGCCCTCAGGAGATCCTCATACTTTGTCCTTCGGATTGGTATAGTGTTTTTTGGGCACTTGCCATTTTGATGCCATGTTTGGGCGACGTTGTGGGGTGCGATGTTGGATTTATGATACATGCCACCTGGATGGTAAGCAGGCTGCATCTGAAATGTGATGATTGGGTGATATGATGAAACGAATGTGGGATACTGGAGTGCATTGTATAGTTCGTCAACAACCAGTTTTTCAAATTAAAAGGGAAATGGTGTTGCAATGTTTTACCTGGATAGTATGTTTCTTGAGGAGAGGATGGTCGAATGCAGGTTGTTTGGAGATGTGCACACAGTCTATGATATCTCCATCTAGGCTCTGTTAACTTATGGGAGTCAGTTGTTGCAACTGGGTAGAATAAAAGGAGACAATTGTTCGAGCAAACTAGAAAACATTAATTCTTCACTACATTCTCACAAACGATGCATAATGTAGAATAAAATAAAGAAAATTGTTTCGGACAACTACATGCAAACTCAACCAACCTTGGTATATTTTAAAGTGAATAGGATTCCATCTCTTAATCTAAATGCGAGCAAGGCTTCCCTTTGTTTATCACATGCCGCATGTATGTACTCTATCTTTGTGTATCTGAAAGACAACTTGCTCGATAAACAAATTTTTGGACATCATATTGATCTTGTTAGGTCTACATGTGAACCACTTATCTTTTCTAGACCATATAATATTTGGATATGATAAGCAAAGTTCGGTCCCATCTCCATGTTAATGTTGGTACATATGACTATCATCGGATGGTTTATTCCATGCTTGAACATGGCTTATATCTTAGCCATTGAATAAAAAGCACATCCAGGTGGGATGAAGTTTGATGAGATAATTAATTAAATGAGGAGGTGAAAGGAGTCCGTGTCTAATTGAAGTAATTAGAGATTCCCTAGAAATTCTTACATTAATCATAGAAGCAAAATTTAAGCATCTATTTTTTGGGAGCAAATTATAAGGCCTGAGATTCAATCCTAGCATAAAAATAGAAGAGTTATATAAAACATGCTCAATAGGTGAATCTGCATTCACATGTGAAGTATCATTTTTTTTCTGTGTGTCCTAAAAACCAGGATTTTTTTATAACATCCATAAAAGGACGAGCAAAATATAACAATCACAATATTTAAAAGGATACGACAAAAGAGTAAAGGCCTTTCAATCTCACCCCACTACCGAGTATAATTTTCATGCATACATGCATTTCAAATAAAGAAGTTTTTATAAGCTCTCCGCACTCTTAGGTTTATATTTTATGATCACTCTTGGTGAACTTTCCTGCTCCACCTCTCCATTATTAAAATAAAAATAGAATAACATGTGATTAAAATGCCTTCTTAGCTTGCGTTCATTGGTGATAGTACACACAATTCAAAGGGAAAAAATGACTCAACTGGCTTGGGTTATCAAGCATAATGGATGTTGGTCGGGACAAGTTGATGTTGAGTAGATCATATTGATGAGAAAAATAAGCATGCATCTTACCTAAGGGCATTTCTAACCGATCCCCAGTACGGCCATATGGGAGTAATTTTTTTGGTTTACTCCGTTACGGCGGACCTAGCCGATCCCCTAAAAACTTTAACGGATTATAATTTTTACTCCAACTCCCTATTCCCCCAAGATTTCCCTAAATATACTCCATCGTATGCCGGCCGAGTAAAACTTCCTCTCCCCCACCCGTGTTGCACTGCCTCCCACCACCGCCACCGCTAGTCCCCGCCGCAGCCATCGATGACCTCCAAGCCGGCCGGAATGGATAGCCAACCCCCCACTCACCCCGCCGGCCACCGGCGCCGGCTTTCCACAGCCGGAAACCACCCATGGTCCACCAGTTGTGCCCAAAAAAGCTTGGGGATGACAAAAAACCATTGGGTCCAAGCTCTGCCTCCAACTGCGCCAATGGTGTCTGAGGTGGCCACCGCGTCTCTAGCAACGGCATGCCGCCTTCCTGCCGCACCTGCCGGAGGCAAACAGGCTTGAAACCCGATGGGAGCGGCCGCCAAGAAGAAGATGAAGAAGGCCATGATGGCGCATCGTCGAAAGCCTATGCCTTGTGCGAGAACTCTGGCTGCCCCTACGGCAACTGCTTAGGACCGAGCGGCGGCCGCCAAGTGCTCGATGAAAATCCAACAAGGTAAAAATAAAACCTCGCGTCCCATTGGTATTCGATAGTGATTTTTCATGATTGATAGTGATTGTTTATAGTGTTGGCTTTGACATTGTAAAGCGGAGACGAACACAAACGATTTCCTTGCATCGTTGGAGTCCTCGGCCACCGTTGGCCTTGATGATCTCAACTATGACTCATTTTGGGATCATTCGGCAACCCAAGACACGGAGGAGCCCAAGGAGGTGGGCAAAGAGGTGGTAGGCAAGGAGGAGGTGGTGGAGGTGACCGAAGAAAACGCCAAGGCCTCAAGGAGCCTCACCCAAAACTATAGCCAAAAGAAAGACCTTGCGCTTTGTGATGCTTGATGTGCCATCTCCATGGATGCAACCATAGGAACGGATCAAACCAAGACCATGTTTTGGGAGAGGATCACAGAGTACTACAACACCTCTGTGGACATGCAATCAAGTCGTACACAAGGTTCACTTGGGCATCGTTGGATCACCATCCATGATCAATGCAACCGATGATGGTCCGGATGCATCGACCAAGTGAACCATGCTCCAGTGAGTGCTGTGCAAGTGGCGTAGTCTGGACCCTACATCCAAGAGCTATTCAAGCATCGGAACACCAAGTTCGGCCACAAGCCCTTCACTTTGCAGCATTGCCACAAAGAGCTATTTGGGAATGAGATGTGGATCCAAAGAATTGTAGGGACCACTTCGAGTAGCTATGCTATGTTTCTGGTGATTTTGAATCAAACATTGTGTTTGAAGTGATGTCTATGAGGTGAACTTTGCATGTTTATATTTGAAAAATGCGGTGATGAAACTTTATATTATGACGATTATTGCTATCCATGCTTTAATTTGAATGATTTTAAGACATGTATTGTGTTTGTGTGGCTAGTATACAAAATGGCCACACACTTGATTTTACTCCGCTAACTAGAGGAGATCGGCTAGGTGCGTCCACCGTTAGTGGAGTAAAATGTTACTCCACTATCTTTACTCCAACTGTTACCCCACTAACTTTTAGGGGATCGGTTCGAAATGCCCTAACATGGGATGGATAGGAGCGAGGTAATCAGGGCTGGTGTGGCACTGTTGTAGAATGAAGTGGCTGCTTTGACCATGGAAGGCAAGGCTCTGATAAAATTGAACTCGATCCTACGTACTTTCTTAGCATATCCTGATTCAGTATATTTTGACTATTACTAAAAAGTTTCAGCTCCGCTACATGTTTCAAACATAGTTTATTTACTTTCACGGTCTACGCTTGATCTACTATAACTAGATTCAAGAGTGAGATCTAAGCAGAGAACTCAGGGTTCTATGGCACGGAAAGTAAATAATAAACTTTGTATCTTCCATATAATAGATGTGTTTGGTTAAGCACATCTAAGTAATTATGCCAACAAATTTAATTGGTAAGTTTCAATAAAATATGGTCGTACTTCATATTCATAGCACAAAGTAGCTTCGATAAAGTAACTTGAGAAGGAATTATATATGAAATTGAAAAAGCACAATAAGGAGCTATTTGCTAGGAAGTTTGTAAATTCACCACTTCCAGATAACTACCTTCTAGTAGTGATAAAAAAATAAAGAAAAAATAACTACATTACCTCGTCATTGCATGGTTCTACTTTTGTCAGTTACATGTAGTCCAAAAATGTGGGCAATATTTTTCTCTAAGTTTGACCACATATATACGAAGATTACTTGAATTGATAGTATGAAAAATAGTCTAATCAAAATCTCTCATGCAATTACATATGATTTTACATGATGAAATTGCAAATGTACATAGTAGAAATAAGCACCTCATGCCATGTCACAGATGCCACGTGGAGGATATATCAAATCCCTGTGATCCATAATAAGTGTCGCGATTTTAAACTAAGGTTGAACTAATTAACCATATTTCAACCCTGCGACATTTTTTTTGGGTCGGAGGGAGTACTATATAATAACAGCATAACACAAGATTAGATGAAGAGATATGCTAGATTTCTCACCAAGAAAGCAAAACATGATGCCCTTGATTTGCATGGACCTACATACCTTAATATATTTTCCGGTTGTGATTACATCACCCGTAGGCCATAGCTTTCAAGGAAACCTAAAATCCTAATAGGCCCATATTAACTCAATAAGGAGCTTGTAACACATACGTGGTACTTCTCTTTCTCAGTGTGCTTTTCCCTTTCAGTAATCCATATCTTTACAAGAACATGCATTCTTATAACAACTGGTTGCAATATATTCTGATGAGATTGTCGTATGGAGCATAAATATTTGGACTAGTAATATCAGGCTAATCTTGTGTAGCGTAAACTGTTTATCGAATATAAGTATCATATTAAATATTTCTCATGCATGCTTGTAGAGAGAGGTGGACATTTTTTCCTTGCACGCATGCTTGCATGTTGAGATCACATGTTTGCATTAAAGATGCTAATTGTGTGGAGCTTGCAATTTAAAATATATAAAAAGGAAAATAGTTCATGAGGTGGCATGTGTGGTTAGATGGCATATGTGCATGTGTTGACATAATAGAAGTAGTCCGGATAACCTACTTAGTTAGGTGCCCAGGTTCAGCTGCACCCGTGATGACCAGAAAATTCAAAACAAATAGTAGAAAATATATTAAAAAATCCAAAGTTTTTTAAATGGAAGATAATTTGGTCCGTAGGCTGCAGTCCAAAATGTAGCTCATTTGGACATCTGAGTAGCTTTCGGTAAAAAAGACAAATTTGAAGTACATGAAAATTTTGATTGTTTATTTATTGTTCTGACCCAATTTGTATTTTTTGTTGATTGCTACCTATATGTCCAAATGATCGGAAATTTGAAGCACTCCTAATGCACCACATTATCTTCCACGCACAAAAATCAGATGATTTTTTTTTGAAAAAATAGTATTTTTTGCAAATTTCCTCTACATCGAGTGCAGATGATCCTCGGCTCCGAAATGAATATTCGATAGGATGAACCTATATTCTAAAATAAAAGAATGTCCCTTATAGTTAGTAAGTATTTGAAAAAATTAAAGTTTGATTAACATGCTAAAGTGATTTTCAAAATAAATAGCTAGGTCATTTGTGACTCCAAATTTTAACTCTTTGAACTAATTTACTTCTGTGTGCTATCATACAACTATAAATGTTTCTCATGAACTTCTTAGAATAGCATGGAATTTAACTTCCATAAGGGTTCTTATAGTCATATGTGTACGTCGGAGATAAAATTTGGATATAATTGTGAATTTATGAAAGTACATGTCAACTTAACCTAAAAATGGCTAGAAGAACTAGGAAAAAAATTATACTCATTAACCTCGTAAACCCTTTTTGAATGAAAAACCGATAACAATTGTGTAGCGCTATGCATAAATATATGTGAGTATATATGTAGTTAAAGGCACTGAATGTCATAATTTTCTGGACTAAGGGGTCAACTAAGAACAATCACTAGGTACCTATGAATCTTCTTGTATGCACTTCGATAACATTGTAAAATCGATGTTATCATAAAACATCCCAATAATATGCGCAATAAAAATGGATCAAATTAAATATATGTGCAAGAAAACTTAGAGCAACCATATGTTAAAAATAATATTGGACTACATGACTAATGTTTTCGCTCTATAACATCAGTGAACTAGGTTAGAGTTCTTTTAGTTATATGTGAGCTTGATGGAACAATAATTCGTAGTTTGTTCACATTGACAGCAAAACAGATTGATCAGTTGGAAGATGTACATGGTGGTGACACCTTCCAGGTCAACAATTAGGCAAGTTTTTGCACAAGGGAGAACGATGGCGATCCAATGAAAATATATCAACAAGAACAATTATTATTAGGAGTACCTATTCCTAGGACTTTATGAGTTAAAGGAGTTAAGAAATAATTTCAAAGAATCTTAATTCTACAAAAAAATCTTAGTGAAATTTGATGTGTATGATAAAGAGAGATGAAGGCCAGGATGCCCATGGATGCGATGCTCCGTAGGTTCATAATTAGCATGAGTTCACACATATGAGAACAATGGTTATACTAGAGATATCATGCCAAAAAACTTATTTATTGCCAAGAGATCCTATCTCCTGTATTTTCCTGCTAAAATAATTTAAAGTTCGTTGAATTTTAGTTCTATGGAATGGCCACTCAGAGCGTAGAGCGGGAACTGAACATCGATGTCAATAGTACTAGTTCTGCTTTTATAATAAATTATCGAAATTTTTCTATGTAATGTCTCCCACTTTGCATGTATAAGAAGGTTACTGAAACTGTATATATGGAACTAATATAACTTGGCCAAAACAAATATTACTCATTTTTAGCAACATAATCACACATAAAATAATGACAAAATTTTGACGTCGAGAACTTTCCTTATATAGACTATCGTTGTTTTATTTATTTTTGAAATTCCACTCGAAAGACCATCTATAGTGTTGTGTATCTGAAGCCTTGATGTCCTTTCTCTACTACAATATAATACCCATGTCGATAATATACCATATTTATTTTATATGAAATCGGATAAAATTTAGACAAAATATTATGCTAGAAAATTAGAAAAGAAAAGATAAATACTTAGGTAGTAGGGAGACTCAACATCCCATAGATCTTCACAACAGTACTAATTTTTTTGCACCTCCTTATTAACGGATGAGAATTGATAGATCCTCATAATTGGCAATAACATGATGTCAATATCCATTTGATGGACCCCTATTATAATGGACCACACTGAAATCATCTTCATAAATGTGCCTAATCATCTCATGAACATTAATCTGGCACTATTTGTGCCATGACAAAATAAAATTAGAGTTAGTAGGCTGATATACACATATAAATATTGGATAGCTTGTTTTATTTTATTTAGTAAAATATTTTTGTCATCTACTAAGAATACTAAATATGCTGCCCACAAAAGTGTTCGGACCACTTTGCTAGTTTATTTAAAAGAATCACATGCTGGAGCAGTAGTGAAACATTTTCCTCGAGTATATATATGATGCTAAATATATATAGACAGACACACATGCACACACATAAACAATCTATCTCTGGTACGAAAAATATTTAGCATCCTATATTAATTAACTAAATGGGTGATCCCTACTAACACATTTTCCTCAACATGCAACCATGTATAAAAAATAACGCACTTCAACATGTAATTATGCATGACATTTTTTTCTATTATGTTACTTATATTCAATAAGTATTTTACTACTATCATTAATCAAATCCATATGTATTTTAATTTTTTGCTCTCATCTTATTAATACACATGTTCATGTTCCATGCAACCAAATGTCATTGAATTATATGGCAACCAATTAATGCATATTTCATATAAAAATCAAATACATATGTACTTACATTTTTGTTCTCATATTATTAATCGAAATATTCTTTTTCCATACAACCAAATCTCATTAAAATATATTCCAACCAATTCCCGCGGAACCTCTCGGGGTATCATCTAGTTCTAGAAACAAGTCGGTACGAATTATGCATTTATGGGCTGAGCCACAAAATAAGAGAATCAAGGCTTACATGGTACAATCAGATTAACACATAGGAATCAAAGTGTACGTTTGGACTACGAGGTAATTAATTAAGGTCGGTGTAAAGGGAAGGAGGACATCAGACTAGCATGTACCACGTTTTCTGGTCTTGGTTTGCATATGGATTCACTCTCGCAAACAAAAGAAAGAGGAATTTTTGGCATGATAGTGCATATCTGATTTGTTCCAAGACCATATATACTAGAAGGGTTGAGCGCACTTTGCTGTGCCGTTGAATTTGTTGGGATTCTTAAATTTCTTTACTCACTCTATTTCAAAATATATTGTGTATTACTTTTTTGGAAAAGTCAAACGTCTTTAAGTCTGATGAAAATTGTAGAGAAATATATCCATTTTCATAATACCAAATCGGTGTTATTAGATTCATCAGGAAATGAATTTTCATTTATTTTTTTGTTAATATTGTGGATGTCGATATTTTTCGATCTGAACTTGATCAAAATTAAAGAAATTTTACTTTCCAAAAATACTAACCCTTATATGTTGAAATTGATGGGGTATTTAGTTTGGCCGGTGGGGGAGATGATGGAGTATGTTTTATGTTTATTTATATTGCGGTTATTTGGTGGACCTTTTGCGGTGTGATTTTGTGTTATCTACTAGTCAACCCATATTTATGTGGGGATATTTCCTCATCGTTGATTGCATGTACTATATTTGTGCTATAGTATCACTTGGTGGCGCTTTTTTCTAGGTCATAGGAGTCCGCGAGGGGTTGATATGTTTTTATAGGTCACTTGTTGCTGATTAATTTAAAAAATCATTAACCCGATCAAAATCACAAAATAAATCCAAAATTGAATACCTCAATCGAATGAAAGAGGTTTTAAATTAGGGAACATATAGACTTAAAATAATTACATGGAAGAGCTCCTTGAAAAATTGTTGA
>CBMN010035602.1:0-13141 GCA_000582825.1 Hordeum pubiflorum | reverse complement strand
GTTGGAGACGTATCAACCATCAACGTGCAACTGTCGCTCATCCTGTGCGTCTTCTCGCTAAATTAAGCTTGTTGTCATACATACACGTTAACAAGTACCGCAACTTGATTAGTGTGCACAATCCCGTCTAAAGAGGTGCCACAAGGTGGCGTCCCAGCCACTAGTGTTCGTGCATACCTCGTTCGCTTGTTGCTTCAGTTTCTTCAGTTTTTTTGTTTCTTCAATGATTTTTGTGGGTTTTATGTTTTCCCTTTGTTTCACCGTTTTTTTCTTTCTCAGGTTTTGCTTGGTTTTTCTCCTTTCTCTTCATTTTTCGTTTCTTTCCCGTTTTCAATGTTTCTTATTTTGTTCCATATTTCTTTATTTTTGTTCTGTTTTGTTTGTGTTCTTTCTTGGTTTCTATCTGTTTTCTTTATTTTTCTTTTTTTCTTTCCCTGTTTTTTCTATTTTCATTCTTTTGCACTGGTTTTAATTTGTTTTGTTGTTTCAATTATCGATTTTCATTGTTTTTTCTTTCCCTCTAGAGGAATATACTTTTATAAATTTTTAACATCTTTCCAGTTAAACGAAACATTTTACGTATATACACATTTTCCATGTACACGTTGAATATTTTTCAAATGCATGATTAACATTTTTAATATATATATATATTTTGATGTAAATTACATAACTCTTTTCGTATATATTAGGAACATTTTATATATACAGGTTAGACATTTTCCAAATGCATAATCAACAGTTTTTATAACATATGTTTTTTTATGGTTAAGCTTTTACATACCATTATACATTTTTGTATCACCTTAGCAAATTTCAAAAATATGATTACTATTTTTTAAAACATACATTTTTTATGTCTACTTTCTTTCATAAACATTTTATATTTTTTATATATCAGAATCATTTTTTATATACATATTTGACATTTTCCAAATACATGATCAACATTTGTTAAAACGCATATTTTTAACGTACTTTATTTCATACCATTGTATTCCTACATTTTTTTATACATTAGCAACCTTTTTATATACACTTTTAACTTTTTTTAAATATATATTAACGTTCCTTTAAAACATTTTGATGTCTGCTTTCCATAAACATTTTAATTTTTTCGTATACATCAGGAACAGTTTTTAGAGACACGTTTAAATTTTTTCAAATATATGATTATCATTTTTTTGATGTATATGTTTTGATGTCTATTTCTCATACACATTATCTAATTTTCTTCCATTTAACATTTTTAGAAATCGCTGAAGGCCTGTCCGTGCTGGGCCGGCGTAATCGGGCCTCTGCCTGAATTTGGCGTCGGGCCCATTTGGGCTGCTGGCCACTCGGGTTAACCCTAACCCGCTGCCCCTCTCTACCTTCATCGTCTCTCTCCCGCACCTCTCCCCTGTCCCGGCGCCTCTCTCTGCCCCGAACTCGCCGCCGCCTTCCGGCGCCAGCCCCCCTCGTCTCTACACTCTACTCCGCGCCGCCGCCTCGTCTTCTCGTCCCCGCACACGCCTCGGCCGCCGGCGACGATGAGGATCGAGGAGGTACAGTCGACGTCGAAGAAGCAGCGCATCGCCACCCACACCCACATCAAGGGCCTCGGCCTCGACGTACGTTCCGTCTCGCCTGCTTCTGTCTCCGCTCCGCTCCTCCTGCGGGGGGTGGGTTTCCTAGGGTTTTTAGCTTTCCTTCTCAGGACTTGGTTTGCTTCTCTTTTTTTGCAGGCCAATGGGACGGCGATAGGGATGTCGGCGGGATTCGTGGGGCAGGCGGAGGCGAGAGAGGCGTCTGGGCTGGTGGTCGACATGATCCGCCAGAAGAAAATGGCTGGACGCGCGCTGCTCCTCGCCGGCCCACCTGCCACCGGCAAGACCGCACTCGCCCTCGGCATCTCCCAGGAGCTGGGCAGCAAGGTCCGTGCCTCTAATAATTTCTTCCTTTCCCTCACAAATTGCTACATACTTTTAGTGCTACTGTTACATGTCTGGCTGCAATGTACAACTTGTTTTCCGGGGTGGGTTGTCTGCGTTGGACTAGTTAGTCCAAACTAGCAAAAATGTCCAATATCAAGAAAATCTTCCACTTGAAAAATTAGTTCTGAACAGGTAGCTAGTGAAATGTGATGCCCCATCTGAAAGCTTCATCTTCCACCGGAAGAGCACTTCGACCGATGCCTTGCTGAAATGCATTGACTATCTCAAACCTGTACCAAGAAAATCTCAAACCTGCAGGCAAGGAGCATTGCATTATCAAGGCTCTGTGTACCACCAAAATCTCAAACCTGCACAATCATGTTTTCATAGCAAAAAGCCAAAGCAAATAAGGCAACATTTACATGAATGCAATGCCCATACTTACGCATATAAAATTGTATGATTGTAATCTCTTATTCTTCTGTTACCACTGACTTTTACTGAAATCAATCACCAACACAACAGAGGGCGTGGCATGTTTAAACTTCCCCTCACAATCATGAAGCTAGACAGGGTGTGCGTGATACAGATGCGTGGGGCGTTGCCAGAGTACTTCCTTTGACGAATGCCATGGTCGTGTCCTTCGCCATCAATCCGGATGACAGCAGGATCCTCCAATCCTCCCCTTATCTCTTCCCAAATCGCAAACAGAAGATATCACTTGCTGTTGCACATGTACGAACTGAAACAGGTCTGATTTTTACACTCTGGTATCAGAGGAGCGACGTGCCAAAATTCTGAAAAAACACCCATCCGGGACGTCGGTGGTCTTCCCGTCTCCCGGCGACGCATCCTCCCCTTCTTTGCCGGCAACATGCACGGCAGGGTTAGGGCAGTCCTCCTCCAGCAATGGGTCGCTGGCAGGACCACGGCATGAGGGTGTATGCCTCTGAATCGTGTAGTTCAGGAGTGAGAAGCCGATTTCGCCGGAGGAGGCGTCCTGACGGGAAGTCGCGCAGGAGCCACGTATCCTGTGATTGCGGATTTTTTAGGGAGAGAGGCGACTGGGGCTGGTTGTTTATGGGGACGTGTGAAGGAGTCTGACGCGGTCACACTTTCCTGCTTGTTTACCTTTGGGCTTTCGAAGCGGCCGTAAGAGCGTGCGTCCGCCAGGAGGTGTGACAGACAAAAAAAAGGTAACGAATCAAATCAAGATTTATTTTAAGGCAGCACTGCGGTAAGGTCACGGGAGCCAGAACATAAACGTGGCCCAATAACAGCATCAAGTTTTTTCAGGGACTCAATAAGAAAAACTGCGCAAAAAGAAATAGTACCACCTCGGATAGTAAAAATTCTCAGAAAATAAAAAATAATAAGTTGGGTGAATGGATTAGAAAATCGGAGAAACACACCTTGCTTTATTAGTAGGGGTAGGTTTAGATATAGATATAGATAGATAGATAGATATAGATTTGGAGGCTAGGTTGTTACTACCTTACTGGACAGTCCTTGATTGTTTAGTCTCTTCTCTTTTCAAAAATTGTGAACTTACTGCTTGTGAACAGCAGCTGTATGATGAACAGGCAGCTCTGCATTTGCAAGGTCTCATCTAGTTCTAGTAAGACAAGCAACCAAAGTAATTCACTGAGATCTCTGACTATTGAAGCATTCACCTCTTCATTTTGTTGTAGCTGGGATGTTGCTAGACTGGTTGAATTTCATTTCATTTACTTAACTAAATTGGTGTTCTGTAGTACCATTTTAGCTAGTAATGTATTACCATTTGTCCACCTTTCATTTTGGTGTAGCTGGGATGTTGCTAGAGTGATTGAATTTCTTTTAATCTACTTAACTAAATTGGTGTTATGTCGTATCATTTTAGCTGGTAATGTGTTACCATTTGTCTCCGCCATTAAGAATTTATTTTGAGTTCTTTATTCTGCTTCTTGCTGGTCCAAAATATTCCAGTATGCTGCCCTGCTAATGGGAAGTATGCTGTTCTTTAGAAAATATACTTGCTCCAAAACGTTGGAGTAAATTTGGTGGATTACTAGCATTTGCTGGCAATTTATCAGGCTGTCTTGTTCATTGCATTCAATGTATACGATTTTTTTTTTGCAGTGAACTATATATTGATCTACATTTGATTCCCTATGTCTATCTTCAATCTTCTCTTGCTATTCTGGAATGCAGGTCCCTTTCTGTCCTATGGTAGGATCAGAAGTGTACTCTTCAGAGGTCAAGAAAACTGAGGTGCTGATGGAAAATTTTCGTAGAGCTATAGGCCTGCGTATAAAGGAAAACAAAGAAGTCTATGAAGGAGAGGTAGGAGTGGCATATATGCTCCTTTTGAAATTTGAAAAAGATATTGTTCTTGAATTAGTGTTTTACTTGATATGTATACTTTCTTTGTCATCATTTTGTAATACAACTAATATTCTAGTGCTTGTGGCTATATTATTTTGCTTGCCTTTTAGGTTACAGAGCTTTCCCCAGAAGAATCTGAGAGTTCAACTGGTGGATATGGGAAAAGCATTAGCCATGTAGTAATTGGCCTGAAGACTGTAAAAGGGACTAAGCAACTAAAGTTAGATCCTACAATTTATGATGCTTTAATCAAGGAAAAGGTTAGTATCTGCTACCTACCTTCCCTTGCTCTCTGCCTCTGTTGCTAGACTGTTAGGTTGAATTTATATTTTCGCTTTGAATTACAATGGGTGGATTGTGTATCTTAAGTGTTCAGAATATTGTCTTTATGCAATACATAACCTGTGCAAACTCATGGCAAGTATTTACTCATGGAAACTCACACATATGAATCATATTTCTCTTGTTCATTGTTAGATGTTCTGTTGTGGCATAACAAAACATCGTGAGACTTTACTTAAATTGAGATATGATGCATTATAGTTTACTTTTGTTCCTTTAACTTGTCTCTCCTACTTGTCTTCTGCATGAAGCTGCTTAACATTTCATCATTTGTATACGGGATGCAGGTGGCAGTCGGTGATGTTATATACATCGAAGCTAACAGCGGTGCAGTGAAAAGAGTTGGCAGATGTGATGCTTTTGCTACAGAATACGATCTTGAAGCAGAGGAGTATGTGCCAATTCCCAAAGGGGAAGTCCACAAGAAAAAAGAAATAGTGCAGGTACAAATTTGACGCTAGTTCAGCCTTATAATTTGTTTGCATGTACACTTGTTCAGCCAATTCTGCATTGTACCATCCATAGAACAACTATTTGGTAATTGAATCTGAGATAATATAGTATGCAATTGTTGCATATTATATAATCTAAAGGATCAAAGGTGAAAGCATAATGCATTTTTTTTGCACGTACACTTGTTCAGCCAATTCTGCATTGTACCATTCATAAAGCAACTTTTTGGCAATTGAATCTGAGATAATATAGTATGCAATTGAGCATATTGTATCTAATCTAAAGGATCAAAGGTGGAAGCATGATGCATTTGTTAAGATGAAAATTCTTCTTATTATACTTCCCTGTTGCTCAAGCATGCTTAAATATGTGGTTTCCCTGCCAGGTAGTTGTAAGTTGCTTGCTCCTGCTAAATTCCAGAAAAGAGAAACGGAAAATCAATAACCTAAGGATTAATAAGATTGCAGCAAATACTCAGTCCACATTATTAATTGCGCCTTCCTGGATAAGAAAACATTAAGTTCGCAAGCTAAGAAGATTGGTGCCATTTTTTTGATCGTCCGCTCAAACCTAGTTCACTATTATCTTCTTGAATTCACCAATTAAGTAGGAATCGTTGTTCTTGTTCTGTCTAAAGAAAGTTAGAAACTTAGAATCATTCTTTACGTACCTACATCCGACGAAGGACAATTGAGTTCAGCATGGTTTGTTCTCTATTGTCTCTCGGTGGGTGATAATCTTTTCCAATAGCATAGAGTGAAAATTCCTGTTTGTGTTGTAACATAGAAGCGTATTCTTCTTGTTTTCAAGTTCAATGTAAGTCAACTGAAAGAAGTAAATTATATGCTTTCATCTGCATAGGACGTTACACTGCATGACCTTGACGCCGCAAATGCCCAGCCACAAGGAGGCCAAGATATTTTGTCCCTTATGGGCCAAATGATGAAGCCTCGGAAGACTGAAATCACTGAGAAGCTGCGCCAAGAGATCAATAAGGTTTCAAAATTCTCGTTATGCAACATTTTATTTTTTAAATTTGGATCAAATTTTGATAGACGTATTGGAATGGGTGCCTTTTCTTTTGTATTGTCATAGGTGGTTAACAGATATATTGACGAAGGTATTGCAGAGCTTGTACCTGGTGTGCTGTTCATTGATGAGGTATTATATTATTATCTCATGATTGAAAATGGACTTGTCTTCGTAGGCTTGTTTTGGATTTCATAAAATATGAATGAGCTTGGGCTTGTTTATTTCCAACTTCTCCTATTGCCAAATTAACAAGTGTCCATCTTGTGGAGCAGCATTGTTCTCCTGAACTAATTGGCTTTATGCTACTAAATGGTAGAATTATGCCTTACAGTTACCTGATTTCATTAATGATGAAAATTTTATCTGTAGGTTCACATGCTGGACATTGAGTGCTTCTCTTACCTTAATCGTGCTCTCGAGAGCTCATTATCGCCAATTGTAATACTCGCTACGAACAGAGGGATATGTACTGTAAGGTAAGAAATTTGATTTACCTGTCGTGAACTGCTCCATGCTGAACTGCAATACCGGAATCCCTGGCAGCGCCTTGCAATTATGCCCACTTTAGGCGCTTAGGCATCAGGGCAGTGGGTGTGCTCGCCTTACCGCCTTAAAAACATTGCTCTTATGTACTATTTTGCCCTTATACATCTTATGATTGTACAACTCTTTTATTTATTCAGGGGAACCGACATGACAAGTCCCCATGGTATCCCAGTCGACCTCCTAGATAGGTTGGTTATCGTACGGACACAGATATACGGCCCTATCGAGATGATCCAGGTTCCTATTTCCTGTCTTATCATGTGTTCAACTTTCCTATGTAGAAATGCATTTAATGTTTGTTTATTGTGCGTTGCAGATATTAGCTATTAGAGCACAAGTGGAGGAGATTGAAATTGATGAAGACAGTCTTGCATTTCTAGGAGAGGTTGGGCAGCAGACATCTTTGAGGTATGGTTCTTGTTGTTTCGGATTCTGTCCACATATTTGCGTCCCATGCCAAGATTAGAAATGCGAAATTAAATTAAATTTAGCTGGAATGTGGGTTGGAAGGACTTTCTCGAGCCTTTAAAGTTAGGACAGTTTCCAACCTGTTTTTTTGCTGTCATCCCACTTTTAGTGTTCTACTGATTTGAATTTCAACATGTCTGTATGTCTAGTGTAAGCATTGTTGGCTGTAATGGGTTCTAATAGATCTTGAATCTCTTTGCAGACATGCTATTCAGTTGCTGTCACCTGCTAGCGTAGTTGCCAAGGCTAATGGGAGAGAGAGGATCTGCAAGGTATGTGTTGAATTTCATTAACATGTCATCATCCTAGCCTGATCTCAGTCACTTGTATTCTGAGTTCATGATCCTCTGTCAGGCTGATCTCAAAGAAGTTCGAGGTCTGTATTTGGACGCAAAGTCCTCTGCTCATTTGCTTCAGCTGCAGCAGGAAAGATACATCACCTAAATTACCCTTGCACAAGAATTCTCAGCTGTCGACTCAGGTGACTGGACTGCCCTCCCCTACCTCGACTTGGTAAGCAGGCGCAGACTTCAAGAGCACAATTGGGAGCATTGTTTTCGTAGTAGGAGCACTCTGGACTGGACTTCCATTGGTTCCAGAGGACAATTTGATGCTGGTCTATGGCTTCTGTTTGCTGATTAGATTTAGATTATGTGTAGGGATTATAGTGCATCTTTGTTGCCCTTGCTAATTAATGGTTAGATCTCGTTCTCCCCCTTCGACTACTACTTAGCCTTGGATGTATCAGGTCGTGATTCCTTTATGGTTGAACAGGAAGTTCTTGGATTATGTCTCGTGTTAAGACCGACTCAACTTGTCGAGCATTTGTCATTGCACGTTGCCTTGCTCACTTGAGCTCAATTAACGTATTGGGGTTATGCTTTAAGTTTGCCTTGTGTAACTTGTTACTCCCTCCGATCCATCTTAATTGACGTTGGTTTAGTACAAAGTTGTACTAACGTTGTACTAAACTAGCGTCAATTGATATGAACTGGAGGGAGTAGATTAATCCATCTACTGTTTTTTTGCTCCATAAAAATCCACTGCCATTATAAGAGGCCAATAAAACATGGTTCTTTGTTTTGTTTTGTTTCTAATCACCGGCTTCATTTATTAGCTCAAGTTAGAATAATTACCACATGTAGTCATCTGATTGATAATGAGGCTGATTGGCTTGCAGCCAATTTTTGGCTTGCCAATTGTTGGCAAGCCTATTTTTGGCAAAGCTTGAGTTTGCCAACATTTGGCATGTTTGGCTACCAATCGGTTGGTTGCCACATACTAGCGGTGTGGACGGTGCGGCACATGGCACGCCTGTGTTGTTGCCCGTAGTTGCTCTGGGCGCTGCGTAACTAAGAAACATAGCGACTTGTGTTCGTGGCAAACTATGTCCCTATTTCTTCCCATGGGATGTCATTAACTGCCTTTGCTCATTCGCTTTTCTGACCTTTTTCTGCCCTTTGTGGGAAAGAACTCCTTATCTGCCTACCTGATCATACAAAGGTGACATCAGTGAAGATCAAAGACTCCACAACCAGTACATTTGCATCTCTATTTATTCCTGGCTTACCATTTACTTGACTATTGACTTTCCCGGTGGATCATACCTACAGCACCCTGCTTCTTTTCCAGCAATGTACTTGTGTCATTGATTTCCTGATAATTGGTGCCATCAGTCTATAACCATAATTGAAGCTGCTGTTCCATCATCTTTTTAATGACCAGTCTATAACTGGGCTCTGAGTTGAATCAAACTTTTTATCAACTCTGTATATTAATTTTTGAGACTCGATGAATAAATTACCTGGCCAGTGGCTTGGAAACGCGGCACACACAGAACATCTATAGCTGTAATTCCCAACTTTTAATTTCCTCCCAACATTCCTTGCAATACATATACCACCAGTCGTTTTCGCCTAACATTATTTCAGTTGCCTGGATTTTCACTATGTGAAGCTCATCCTGCATGCGCAATGTTATATAGTGTTAGATCCTAACTGAGACATTTTTTGAGCTTGGAATTTTTTCCATTTGGTGAGTCAACTTGTGTTTCGTGCAAAATAAACATATAATTCTAGGCACAGACAATATAGAAAGCGTACTCACTTATCCAAGATTGCCTGACACCTCTAGACCGTCAACATTGGTAGCACAGTATAGAAAACGTACTCACTTATCCAAGATTGCCAACACCTCTAGACCGTTAACATTGATGTGCCATCTGGTTTTCCGATGAAGGTGAACAATGAGGTATTCTGTAAACCTCTAATTGTTCGCCATTGTCGGAAACCTTTACATTAATATACATTCCGATAAGAATGGTGCCTTACAGTTTAAGAAGATGTACTTATTTTAACCTGCAACGAAAATTAGGTCACCAGTTTTACAATTCTCATGGTATAAGACACACATGCCTAATAAAAATATACTAAGAAAGTTTAGATATTAGTAGTTTCAGATGGATCAGTTCCACATTTTCACATATAAGCCAAACGGAGCCAGTTCTTCCTCACAAAGTTCAACACAACCTAACCTGGTTTGATCTTTTTATAATATTTCATTATATGAATCCATCAACTCCACAAAAAAATTCATTCTATTTTGTACTATGATGGTGCATTCTTTACCAATAAGACAAAGAATCATAAGAAAACATACAGTACGCACAAATCAGACATGACCACAACATGAATATTTGAGCTAGCACGAATTTCAACACAAATAAAACAGGAAGACAGTGAACAAAAAATATACACTTGCTTACTTAGGTAATGATGTTTCACATCACACACACCACATAAGAGACAATGTTTTCTTCCTTTTTGTTTTTTAATACTTACCAACAAATTATTGCGCTTACCTGATGCAATTATTTGCTCTTGGCTGAACTGTTCCCTTCATCCTCGTGGATATCTTGCAGAACAATACATAAATCCATCATCAGCAAACACACCCAAAATTCAAGCCCATGCAGCAGAATAACAAATCCATTTTAAGGACGAACCTTCATCAAAGAAATAATCTCACTATAGAGATAATGTCATACATGGTGCAAACTTCTTACAATGAGGTCAGACAAACTCCCAAGGGTTTTGCAGACAAAATTAGAGCAGCTCAAGAAAAAACTCTTCTGATGTGAAGTCCATCACCATAATGCATAAGTAGAGGCTACATGACAATTGATGAATCACCTTTTGTTTTTAAAAGAAACCAACATATTACTGTTGCCAATATTGAATAGTATGATATGTAGGTATGGATAGTTCATCCCTATTCGGCTATTCGCTACCTATATCTGGACCAGGAGTCACATACCAAGGAGCAATTCCTCTAAAAAGTTTCGAAAACAGAGCCTCGAGCAAAGAGATCGAAAATTGTTCGTGGAACAGCAAGAACACAAGCTATGGAGCAAGAAAGAAAATTTCTAGAGGAGGAAGAAGGCAGGGGCCATGATCACTAAGTGAGTGGGTGGCTATGGGCCCCACAAGCTTGGATGACACAGCCAGGGGGATGGCCACACCACCTGCCCTTGTGGCTGCCTGGGGTACCCCCTCATGTATTTTCAGTGCCAAAAATTCTTAAATCTTGAGTAACTCAGATTTTTTTGCATCTTTTATTGTGTGAAAAACTCAGAAAACAAGCAAAACTGGTTATTCCAAAACATTTAAATACTACTAAAACTATTACAAATAGAGGATAAAGTAAAGTTACATAAGGTTGTGTTTATGAAATTAATCGATTATATGTTTTTAAAAAGAATCATTAATAAGGTTGATCACGTCTTAACAAATTATCTCCAAGCAACATAAAACCCAAGAATTTTTTTAAATCACTATGTTACCTCAAATTTAATATGCATGGTTCCAATCATAATAGTTTGATATTTCTTTTCTAGAACCGGAATAGGAAATTCAAAACCTTCAATAGTGATAGTCATAATTTTTTCAATAGAATTGAGATTGTTTCCTTTGTTTTGCTTTCTCGGGAAATAAACCGTATGCTCATAGCATGAAAAATGACCTTCCTTTTTATTACAGTCAATACCAGCCCTGTAGTGTTAAGATTTTTTTCCCGAGAATAACAAACATATTGTCATCCTTGGGCATATCAAGAATCAAGTATAACAAAGTACATTAATATCATAAAATTAGCAACCACAAAAGAAACATCCTCACAAACACTAACAAGAATAACAGTAGACTTATCAGCCATTTGTAAAGATATTTCAGTGGGTATCAATTTATTGAAATCAAGTCTTTTATAAAGGGAGAAGGACATAACACTAACACCACCTCCCAAATCACATAAAGCAGTTTTACATAGTTGTTTTTAATGAAGCATGGTATAGTAGATGTCCCTGGATCTCCAAGTTTTCTAGGGATTTTTCCTTTAAAAGAATAATTAGCAAGCATTGTAGAAATTTCAGCATCATGTATTTTTCTTTTATAATAACAATATCTTTTATATACTTAGCATATAGAGACATTTTCATAGTATCAGTCAAAGAAACTTAAAGAAACAAAGGTCTAAGAAATTCAACAAAGTGATTTAAAACTTTTACATCCTTAGACTTTAGTACCTTACTAGGAAAATGCATGAATCTTTATACCCATGGCTTTCTTTCTATACCATGCTTGCTAGCAACAAAATCGCTCTTATCAGATCTTTTATTTTTAGGAGGTGGGCAGGCCTGACCCTGAGGGGGCAGGAGGGGCGGCCGCCCAGGGCTATCGAAGCCAGGGGCCCCCTATTTCAGGTACGTACGAGCACCACCGCCCCAACTGCCGGAGTCACCATTAGAGCAGTACAAGCTAACTGATGAGTGTCTCAACTAAGGACGCTAAAGCGTTATTCCTTCAGCGTACCAGGCTCTAGGACTTTATTTCTGTAGCATCGCACAATCCCCCACGATCAGAGATGACCCGTCAACAACCCCCACGTGGCTTTGCCGAGAGGCGACTACATTGTGCACATCGACCACCGCGACGACGTGATCTCAAAGAAGACATGTCATTGTGATATTAGAGTTAACGAACTTGTGTGTATGATTATCATGATTTTTCAAGGGCCCGTATTTTGATCTCGGCCAGGCCACCCAAAATATCAAGACCGGGCATGGAGGTGGGTATCAAGCCCAACATCAGGTTCTACTTGTATCTCCTTTTCAGATTCATTGTTATCATTAGGTGGAGCATGCATAATTATCGATATTATTATCATTAGCATTATCACATAATCATCCTGAGTTTCAGCATCAGAAATAGAAACATTATTGAGATTCTCAATAGTTTTTTCTATAATAGGTCCACTAGAAGAATACACAGTTTTATTCTTACTCTTCCTTTTCTTCTTTTTAGGTGAACTATGTGCACTATCATTAACTCTCTGAGAATCTTGTTCACTATGACCTTCAAGATACAAAGGATCCCTAGCAAATTTACCTTCTCTAGTATCTACTCCATAAGCATGTTTATTATGTCTTTTAAGCATATCTCTAAACAAATCTTGTTGTGATTTAGAAATTTGTTCAAGTTGAGTGTGTGAACCATATAAAACTTCTTACATAAATCTTTAACATCATAAAACAATTCTAACTAGCACATCACTCAACTTTTCAATAACAATAGAATTATGTTTCATTAGATCATTTATTTGCATATCAATATTATGTTGTTTAACAACAAATTTATCAAATTCTTCTAGGCATCGAGTACGAGACTTATTATAAGGAATATCACCTTGATCAAATTTATTGAGGGAATATACCTCTACTACCTGATTTGGAATAAACAGTCTATGTATTTCTTCAACAGGTGGTAGATTATTTACATCTTCAACGCTAATACCTTTTTCTTTCATAAATTTCTTAGCTTCTTGCATAGCTTCAGGATTGATGAGTAGAATACATCTCTTCTTTGGAGTTGGCTTAGATGGTGTTGCAGGAGGTGTTGATACCTGTGATCTGCGTTGGNNNTTCCGTGAAGAGGAACGGGTGATGTAGCACAATACGGATAAGT
>CBMN010035600.1:0-18431 GCA_000582825.1 Hordeum pubiflorum | reverse complement strand
CTACACTTGTGGGTTATCACTCTCCCATTGCAAAATTACCATCAATGAAATCTGCCAGGATACCATATGCCATCATTCACGATGTGGATTTGCACCTTCTGCTTAGTGCTATGTCCAAGCCTTCCGGTGCAATTCCTCCTGTGCTTGAAGGAACACAAGTATTCAAGGCTGAAAATAGAACCACGATGCTTAGGCCTCTTGTCCTCATGCATCTTCAAGATCAATATGATGTCCTCCTCTTCGGGCATGTCAAGTTTCTCGCCCGACAAGTAATAATCAACTGAACTTATCTACAAATACCAAATTCTCCATCACAAACTACACACAGTTGTGCGCAACCGGTCGGTTTCTTGACAAAGTCGAGGTAGTCACCATGCCTGATCGAAATGGCCCGGGAGGGCCTTGTTGACGTCGGGAGGTCGACTTTGCGGCGAAAAAATGGCGACAACGCAACACATTGTTGCCGTCGTCCGACGCAACGATGGATGCGCTCGGTCACGTGGCCAGCACCAGAGCTTCGACGACGCTTGTCGATGGCTACAACTGGCGGAGGAGCAGCGATGACGGTTACGGGCGGCGGAGGGCGCGACCTCGGATCTAGATTCGGTGGTGCAGGTGGGCTTCGATACGGTCCCTTGGAACTTGGCGCATCGGTCTAGACTACAATCTTTTGTGAGTTAACATCGGGACTTCTATCTTAACCGAATGGGTACATTGGGCATAGGGATTCGAACGTACCACCTTGGGTTGTGCCTTCCATTACGAATCCTCCTAATTAATACTCCCTCCGTCTTAACTTATTTTGGGATGGAGGGAGTATATGAGTACTACAAATTTACATCATGTCATTACGTGCATGGACATGTCTTGCAACATTAGCCGCCCCTCTTGGTATGCAACAATGAGTGCTAAAGCATATAGATTCACAACCACAAGCCCACATGTTTCTGTCTAGCTGATGACGGATGGGTAGCACCCTCAAAGGGAACCCCGTAATTGCCCCCACCTGATTCCAGGTTCTCCTCGGATGCCTTTCGTGCGATCTCCATTGTGAACGCACGTGACGCCATCATTGCGGGACTCGTCCTTGTCGTCATTGACGAGAAATCGCATGTGCCGCCATCGTCGCGGGACTCGTCGTTGTTGTCATCGACGAGAAACAGTTTGGTGTCTTCCCTCACTCAAGTGGATCACGTGATTTGGCATGACGGTCTTTAGGAGCCCTAGCCCCGGTTAGCTATGTCGTATCCCGTTCCTTGTAGGAGGTATTAGGGTTGAAATCGGAGGAGTACTCCACGCGTCGGAGCTATGTCTCTCTCGTTAAGAGATGTACCTTTGTCTCGCTTCTAGCAAGCGCGCTACTGGGCCGGCCCATTACGATACCTTGCGAGGTTTTTTCCCTGTGTTTTTATCGGGGTTTCACTGTTTTGCAGCTATTTTGGTTAGGTTACTTTAGTTTTTTCTTCATTTTTCTTTGTTTCTTTCTCATTTTTCATTGTCTTTCTTTATTTTTCCTTTTTCCTTTTTTCCTTTTTTTAGCAAATGTTTACTTTTTTTCGTATACACTGTACATTTTTCTTATACATCTGAACCTTTTTTATACATGTTAACATTTTAAAGTACATGATTAATATTTATTAAAAATACATGCTTTGATGTATATATTTTCATAAACGTTGTATATTTTTCGTATGCACATTTATTATTTTTGTAAATACATGATTGACATTTTTCACAAATATATGTTTTGATACATAAATTTTTCATACAAAACGTATATTTTTGGTACACATATAAACAAGTTTTATACACAATTAACATTTTTCAAATACATGGTTTTAAATATCTATTAAAATGTGAAGAAACAATTCAAATACATGTTAAACATTTTTCAAAGGCACAAAAAAATTGTTTAAATTGTACTTTTTTTTACATTTTATAAAAATTTCTAAAATTTCTTGAAAATATATTACAACCCTTGAACTGTTTTTAAATTGATTTTTTTGAATTATACAAACATTTGTTTACATTGTATAAACATTTTTTAAATGCCACGTACATTGTTTTGAAATGCATGTACATTTGTAAAATACCAAAAGATTTTTTTAATGCTATAATTGTTTTTAGAATTTATGTGAACATTATTTTAACACTGCATGAACTTTTTTTTAATGCGCTTTGTACTTTTTAAACTTTAGATATAATATGTTTCCGTTTCAGAAATGTAAATAATAATAAGAAAAAAACATGTTCATGTACAAGGTTCGCTAACTGGGAGAGTCTCCAGTCACGCGCTGGGCCTTGCCCATCTAACGGCTTCTGAAAAGTAGCGAACAAAAAATAAATCGATATTGTCTCAAAAACAATAAAAATAAAATCGTTAGTTTTTTTTTACTTGTGCCAATGTTTCTAGCTTCTACTTTTTTCTAGTTAGTCGCTCTTTTTGTTGTTGATTTTTCTCCTATATTTTTTCATGTGTCAGCGGTTTGATGCTGTATCAAGTGACACAATTAGATTTTATGTTAGAAACTTATCCAATTTTGTAGTTAATCACCTTAAGTCGTAACTATTACTGCAGCTGCACTAGTTTACATTTGCTCTTTCACAGCACAGGAGAGTGCAAGTTTTTTGTAATTTATGTGTAAGTTTTCAATACAAATTCCTGCATACAAGGAAAGAATTTAGTAATAAGTATTTACGATATGTTTATGTTAGGCATAGTTGGCTAAATTTAATTCTTTTTAATTTTTGTTTATGCACTTCAATAATTCATTATTTATTGTGCAAGACACCTTTCCTGTATGCTGCAACCAAGCCTTGGTTTTCTTAACATAGTACAGACGCAAACGTTTACATATACACGCATACACTTACCCCTATAAACGTCCACACACACCCTAACCCTATGAGCACTTTTCGAGAGACTGAGCCGGCATATCATCTTAAGATTTACGAAATCATCGTAGGCGTCTCGTCGTCGATGAAAACGTCTCCTCCCACTGAATGCTTATCGCCGGGCTCCCCCCGCTCCCCTCCTGCGCCCCCCGCGGGCGACTAGGAGGGAACCCTAGCCGCCGCCGCTGGGGCACCCCCTCCTCATCTCCTCCCTTCTTTGCCGCCGCCAGGGGGCGTAGCCGGGCGAAGCGCGGCTGGCGCCGGCAGCAGCGGGGAGCCTTTGTCCTCTCGCGCGGGGCCCTGTCGCGGGTAGGGGCGGCCGGGCTGGAGTGTGGCGCTGGCGGCGGGCGCGTCGGAGCTGTGCAGCGACGGCGACTTGCTGGCTGCGCGACGGGCATCGTGGTGGCGGAGCGTGCTGGGCGGTCAAGGGCGGCGGACGGGGCTGGTTCAGCTCGGCTCTGCCAGATCTGGCAGCATGGCGGCGCGGGCTGCGGACGGACGTCGTGGAGGTGGTGCGATGGTGGTCGTCCGTGGTAGCGGTGATGCCTCGGCTGGTTTGGCCGGCCAACTCGGGCGGCGGCTGGCGCCGGGGCGGTTGTGCGGGTCTGCGGAGTCCACGCGTCGGTGATCTGGCGGCTGGGCTTGCATAGGCGGCGCTGGGAGGCGGCGGCAATCTCCCTTCTCCTGGGACCAAGCCGGCGACGTGCAGGGCTGGGCGGGTGTCGGCCACATGGCCGAGCTTGCCGCACGCGCGACGACGGTGGCTTGGGCCTAGGGTTTGCTCTTGGGTGGGCCTGATTTGGACCCGAGGAGGATTGATGCATTTGCGTCGGGTAGGTGGGATTGGGCCTGGCACGGGTTGTGCTCGCAGGCTGATTCGTCTCCTCACGGGTACGGGGGTCGTAGGTGGTGGTCGGGACCCCTATACTTTGTCGGGCAGATCGGTGCCAAGACCTCGGACATGGCGTTGTGCGAGGCGGCTCGACGACGGCCGTCGGTAGCCACAGAGTTGTGTCTCCCCCGGTCCACTGGGACTGGCTGGAGACATGGGCGTCGACACCTCCTGCTGTGGAGGCGTTGACCCAAACTCCGTTGCTGATGTCGGTCTAGGAGTGAAAGGAATCCTTTTTTACTCCTCCTACCGGGGTGGTTGCACCGTGATGTGGACGAGTGGCGGTGTCTCGGACATGGACGCCGGGGCGGCGGCCTCGTAGGTGGTCCGCATGGTTAGCTCTCCGATGGGCGCCATGGCGGAGGTGGTGTGCTCTCCTTTTTGGTCGTGCGTGCGACAAGAGGTGGAGCGACGGGTGGCTCGGGCGCGCTATCTGTCTTTGGCGGTGGCGTTGCCTCGATCTGGATCTGGAGTTCCGATCTCGTCGCGTTCGTAATGGAGGCCTCGTGGTGGCACGAGGGAGCGGCCAAGCGAAAGCTTTGCGCCCTGGCACCGACGACGACGACGCTCGCGGGCGCCGTTCTCTTCTTGAAGACGTTGTCGTGGTGCTCCTTTCCGTGGCTGGGTTCTGGGTGAAAACCTTTGTCCGTCTGGACTTGGCAACGACGACGCTCTGCGCCGTTCTCCCTCTTGGGGGCGTTGTCATGGAGCTTAGGCATATGGGGCGTAGCGTGACGCTGTATCTGGTCCTACCTGTATTCTCTTTCGGTAGCGTAGTCGCGTGCGTCTGGCGTAATCCGGGTATTCTAGGATCGTCATTGTATGAGGGTCACCCCATCATCTTGTATCGTACGGCCGTATACTTTGTTTGGTTGTTGCTTTATATATAAAACGGTGCGAAAGCCTGTTTCGAGAATGCATATCGCCGGAAATCCTGAAATAAATTCAGGAAAAATGACCCTAGTGTTGGGTTCATGTGTACCTTTTTTTGAGAGAGGGTTGATGTGTACCTGGGCAGTACGTCCAAAAAAAATGACCGAAACATAAACTACTTTCACGCATTGATGCATCCTTTATTATTCGTTATCTATATTTAAAAAATACGCAAGTTTCCTTTCGTGCGATGTAGAATGCTTCATCCAACCTTACTTACTCCCTCTTCTATTTGGTTTAAGTTCTCCCTTCTTGTCTCTGGTTTTTTCACCGGTTTTATTTTAAAAATGCCTTAACTGTCTCACCTTTTATTGACTTACCCAAAGAATTTTTTCTTTGATAAGCCAATATGTTCTTATCAAATAAAATCCTAAAATTTATTTAGGTACGAAAATCACAACCAGGATTTCATGAACATTTATTTACACAACCACATTCATATGAGAAGGTCAACCACACTAATTGTTCGGTATAAAATTCTGTAAAATAAGTTGTTTGGTATAAATTTATTTTAGGACCTCCACAATGTGATGATGCTAAATTTGTGACACAGCCAGAACTTTGGCATCCATGTCAAATGGAGCATTTCTCCACAGTGGTTCCTAATTTGTGTGAAATAGGCCCCACTGCAAGATATAATGTAACTGGAAATTGACACATCTATACTCACCCTATGTTGCTTGTGCTAGTTTAATGAGATTCACATAGTACTATCTCCGTCATGGTTTATTAGACCCCTTTATTTAGGGTCATATTTTAACCAAGTTTTTAGTTCATAAAATACAAGTTATACATAGCAAAAACAAATTTATCGGACCATGTTCAAATCCGAATATGATGATATAATTTTTGATGACACGCATTAACATTTTGTTAATTAAATATATAATCAAATTTTCACACAAAATACGAAGGAGACCAATAAACCAACACGGAAGCAGTATTTTATTGTGAAAAGTAGTTTGGTATCGGATGAAGAAGAAGTTTGAGTTTCATCATTTTGGCTATGACACTAGTCTCCTGTAAAAAGCCAAAAACTCATTTTTTAACAATGTATAAACGCAAACACAAACGCAAACTCTTATACATACAGACATGTACTCAACCATATGAACACCTTCGAGGGATTGAGTCGGTACATCATCAAGGCCGAAAATAAATTTACGAAAATGCAAGGCTAGTACTTGATCCATGATGATGAGCTCGGATATCACAATCCTCTATCAAATCACAGGTTAGTTTGTAAATCAAATCACAGGTTAGCACACATTGTGGGTGCCCTTAAAAGCAACTAGAAAAAACGTGTTTTAAAAGTACTCCGAGCACTTTGCATTTGTTTTGTGTTTGTTTTATATAAACCGGTTCCCAGAGCAACCGTCCCCGCATCATCTGCACCACGACCAGTCGCATTCCGAGCCAGAGCACCCTCCCGTCTCCGCCGCCGCAGCACCCCGCCAGTGCCATGGCCTCACCTCCGCGCGTCCTCCTCGGGCACACCCTCCTCCTCCTCCCCCTCCTGCCGCTCCTCGCCTGCGCCGGGCTCGTCCTCGAGGACGGCTACACCGTCTCCACGGTCTCCGACCTAAACCCCTCCGGGACCCACCCGTACGCGCTCCTCCCGCGGCCCCGCGCCGGGGACCTCGTCCTCCTCGACTCCGCCGGATCCACGCTCTACACGCTCCCCCTCCCCGTCTCCGCGGACGCCGAGCCGCGGAGGCTCGCGGGGGGCGCCGGCGCCTTCGGCCACGGCCACCCCCGCAGCATCGCCGTCGACGGCGCCGACAACGTCTACGTCGCCGACCGCGCCAACGGATCCATCCGCAAGGTCGCGCCCTCCGGTGAGTTCGGTGTAATTGCTCGCCCGTTCCTTTGTTGGATCGTGCACAGGGTTTAGTTAGGGTTTGTTCGATGCCGTGTTAAGAATGGTGGCGACGGCCGCATTAATGCCCGCGTTGGAATGTTGTGCACATGTCGCTTTCATCAGGCTGGGTTGTGTTGTAGATCGGAATTTTCCTCACATTTCCGCTCCTTATTTGAGATGGCCAAGTAAATTTTGTGGCGGATGAGTGAGGATGACTTGTGCCCCCTACAGTGGAAGCATGACTCTAGTAATTGGCGATTTCGCAACTGTATATCTGCACCTTATGTGCGGCATATTTTTCACTTCCCATGATTCGGCGGTTTTTAATGAGCCTACCACTTATTTGTGGTTGTGACACCTCAATTTGTATGCCATCATGATGGTGATGCTAATCCATGCCAACTCAAAGATGATACTACGTTGGATCTCGATCCTCACAACCTTTCCTTTTCGTTCCATTCATCTCTAACAAGTCACCGCAGCCAAGCTATGCTGTTGCAAAACTAAGGAATGGTATTTCATCGTCCAGTACCTTGGTTTTCCCTGTTTCCTATTTACAGGGCTGTAAGATATCCATATGTAGTGGTGCCATGTAGTGTTTGTTAATCAGCTTGCCAATTCAGTACGTGGAAAAGAGAAGTCATGTAAGCATTTTTGGCTAGTAATGTGTTATTTCTCCTGATTACTTTTAAATGTATATAATTGGTAGGTTATACTACTACAATTGCTGGAGCATACTCAGTGGGGACTGGTCACAGGGACGAACCTGCACAGAATGCTACTTTTTCCGCGGACTTCGAGCTTATTTATGTCCCCAAAATTTGTGCACTGTTGGTTGCTGACAGAGGAAATCGATTGATTAGACAAATCAAGCTAACGCCAGAAGATTGTGCACATGAGAACCAGAAAGGTAAGTTCAAATGGGCTTTCTACTTGTGTTAGCATTACAAATTTACAATTACATAAACCAGTGAAGTATTACTGTTCAAGTATTGAAACTGCTCTGGTCTTTAATCTTCCTACCTGGTATTATCAGTAAATTGTAGCTTTCATGATCATGTGAGTTCCCTCATCTGGATATGCATAAGGGTTTTACCGTAGGTTCATGCATGCCACACAGGCGTGTATGTACATAATTTACATGTTAATTAATATATGACATCAATGCTGGGTTGTGTCAAGTTAAGGTGTCACAATATTAAGCACTCTTACTGAATAAATATTAGCCTTCTTTTGTACTGAAATTGTGTTATGTTCGTTGATCTGGAGATCAGAGTGATTGTACATGATATTTCTCTTCGATGAGTGTGGGGTCAAAACAATTTTTTTTTGGCGTGCTCTGCATATTTCGCCAACAGGAATACTGATCTAATGTTTGCAGGCCCATTTATGAGATTCCGTTTGAGAAGGAAAAAATAGATTTCATCAATTATCCTATGTAATTACTGGTTTTGCTATTAACATGTTGTAAAATTTGCGATGGTCTCACGCTGTTGGTATTATCTTCATGAACTAACAGGCTTGGGAACCACATCTACCTCAATCATTGCAATATTGGCTGCGCTGTTTGGTTCAATTATTGGGTTCTTAGTCAGGCATTTCTACCCTTTCCATGTGAGTGTGTCTCTGCTTCCTTCATTACTTAAGAAAAGATCTATACAGTAATTAAGACAGGTGTACATGAAACATGTAGGCAGGAAGTCTCCATCAACCGCTTTTTCAGCAGGATACAGAGGCAATACAGGAGAACCCAGAGGAAGGCCGCACTGATCAGCTTCTCCGACACCAGAAACGCAATTGCTAACTCCATGCTTTGTACCCTCCTGCTGAAACTAGTTAGAGCTGGTGTTGGCTATCTTACTGTTGTGCTACCTAGTATTAGGCTAGAGCGAGGAGTTGCCTGTAAGCCTTCTCCTTCTCCTTCTTCTCCTTCTCCTTCTCTTCTTGATCTAGACATGGCTGCTACTACTACTCCTGCCATTGGGCTTGACAACGAAGCACTGCCTTCTACCGAGCTTATGGGGGATTTCGTCGGCTTCGATGATAGTGACAGCGCTATGGACGAGTGTAATGAATCCGCCTTTGATGGTAGTGCCAGTGCTCAGGAGGAGGATAATGAGACGTCGCTTAACAGGGACTTGTGGACGCTTCTTGATAACCCACAAGGCAGCTCTAAGAAAATAGATAGTATGATCGAGGCCAACTTATCGGACTTTTCAGACCAAGACAAGTATTGCAGCCCAGCTGTTAACTGTTCTGGAGTAAGCAGGAGGTTCCATGGAGGTAGCAAGGTTCTCTGAGCTCGCTGTAAGTGAATATTAGTTGTATTAGTGTCTAGTGTTTGCCTGCCTAAATGTCTAAATAAGAACTGTGTTACTAGTATTTGCACGTATGAAAACCCTGCTCGTCGTATCTTCTGTGGCAGTGGCATGGAAGTATGTAATATATGTAATTAATCTACCTTGGTCATGGTGAACTACGGTTCTTTCATGTGAATATAATTAGCTTTCGTCGCATTGGTTGGCTGATTGCAAGCCGCTTCGAAGTTCTATGGTGTTGTTGTTACTTGTGAGGAGATAAGACTGGCTGCAAATTAAAGAGCTTGATTATAGTATGTTCGTCAATATTGAGCTTCCGATTATACCGCTGTGTCATTTATATCAATATTTCTTCTTCTTCATCTTCTTATTTCTTCTTATATAAAAAGAGCGAGTTGTGAAGATCCAACCCATCTCAGTTCAACCATGTCAATCCAACTGTCTATGTTCCTTCCATGTTTAGCGCTAAACGTGTTTAGTACTCAACACGTTTAGGGCACTCCCCTGAATACTTCTTTCCAAAAAGAAAAACTCCCTCCCAAACGCCTTAATACATATGACTACATGAGGAGCCATATCAAGTTTTGATTAGTGCCAAAACTATTAGCTTGAAAATGGACCTTTTGTATTGGTGTTGTAACACGATGGGCGTTATAACACAAACTTTACACTCTTTCCCTCTTAATTAATGAATGAGGCAAATCTTTTGCCTCCTTTTTTTAAAAAAAAAAAAAGGAAACCAACACCAACACATATGCACACAATGCAAGTTTGGATTATTTTCAAAATCATCTGTCTACCAACCATGGGATATAGGACGTTGGCGTGGAAACTACTATCTCGACAACTTCAAATAACTTTCAAAACTACTAGCTTAAAAATAAAAATCAACCCCAATACATCTCCTTGATAGGAAATTTTGGATTATTTCCAAAATCACTTGTCTAGCAGCGACCGGACATGCACAACGTCACCGACTATATGGACATTCGCTGTAGCAAAACCCATATCACACGACGCGCTGACACAACGATCATTGGTTGTGTACTGTGGCATGATCACGACAAGATTCGAGTAGGGCGAGGCGGCGAGGGTTACATCCTCCATGGTTATCAAACTTCGTACACAATTTTTATGAATGGAGATTGATTTTGCAAAATATACAAGCTGGAAGCCTCTCTTGCCCTTGGCATGCCACACACATTTCTCCCTCAACTCGTGATCCGACATCCGCTGAGGATGATGGAGCCTACTAATCACCCATGACGACAACTGTGGCTGGTCCGGAGAAGGCACAAGTAAGCAACACGTCGTCATTGGAAGCTATACAAGCAAACCCAGCCAATAACAATTACTGCACTATTACACCTCTCTATCAATTATGTTAGATTATTATCTTATTAAAAAATTGTTGACTATTTAAATAACTGCCCCTAACTTGGATAGATGAGGAAATTCCTTTCTATGGTTACATGTGCGTTTGCACGTGCCCAATTTCTAGTTGTTGGTAGTCACTGACTCGGATTCTCGTCGTGCTGCTTGAGCCGTGAGTTAAGCTTAGACAAACACTCCCAAGATATTATGTTGGGAAACACCGTTGTATTGCCCAGGACTGCAAATGAGTTGAGTTGAGAGCTCCTACTAACACAGCTGCCAAGTTGAAACAACACGAAACACAGTAAATGGCAGAAAGGTAACAGAAATATTGTCGGCTATGACTCCTCACGTTTTCTTCTGTGTGGTTAATTTAAAATATGTGCTCTATAATTTGGTCACAAAGCACGGGCCGCACCATATCGTCACAAATTAGATCGTTTGCTAAACCCCAACGACCCATGAAATAGAAAAACAAACTGCTATGCAAAACAATTCCACCTATCACCGGTGTAACGGAGACTCCTACTCCTCAAGATGGTGGAGGAGTAGCCAACAAGACGGTTCAAGGCCAATGGGCTTGTACCATTCATCATTTGATTTGTAATGTTGAAATAACACCACAAAAGCTTGCTCAAGTTGTTGATCCACCGCCTCCTCTATGTCGTTGCAATGTGGAAATGGTTGTCCTGATACCTCTCAAGCCTCGAGGTTCTTATTTCTCCCCCTGCGCCATGTTATAGTGGTGTCTTAGAAACGCACCTGACCGGAATCCTCAACATGTGTATACATGTCTGGCTTGCATATTTATAGATGCGAATGACCGGAGAAAATCATGCATGTATTTATTGTATGATCGTGAGATGATCATGAACATAATGAATTCAATGCTTGGTTGGCCTTATATGCTACTCCATATTTAATGTCAAGTGGTATACTTGTAATACTAGTACTTTCATTTAATGGAGAAGTTAGAGAAATTCAAACTTAGGACAGACACATGCATATATCCAGAACATATTTACACATCGATCTTAACATTGTTGTCAAATTACAACACATGCATATTTCCAGGACTTAATTACACATTGATCAAACATTGTTGTCAGATATTCGTACTGAAATCATGAATAATCAACCTTATCTTTTTGTGATAAACAATACTACAATTGACATGTAGAATACATCACAAGGAGCAACTGCTTACCTTAACATTTTGTGTCAATCCAATATGCATATTTGTCATTAGCCAACTATAGGTAAATCAATTGCCACCCACATGTAGAAAATAGTTTCCGCACACATCAAACAATCATGGTAGCTCATATATTCAGGCTAAGGCAGGCCCACATGATACTAGCATGATCCTATAATTAGAGCATACAAGAACCAACCATGTCTTGATCCACATAGTATATCAGTATATGCTACTCCATATTTAATACAAAGTGATATAGTAGTATGTCCATTTGACCAAAATATGGGAGAAATTTCGGACTCCAGCCAGCACATGCATACATCCAAAACTTATTTGCGCATCAAACTAGTATTGTTGTCAGATTACAACACACAAATATTTCTAGGACGTAACCGGTGGCGGAGCTAGGCAAAATCTTCCCCTGGACGTAACATCTGCATACCAAGGTTGTAGTTTTGGTTTATGTGTGCCTTACTGGATCGAGGATCAATTTGTAGTGGCTTCGAAAACCGAGGAACTCAGTATCTTAGCTGAATGTTATGTATGTTTCTTGTACTGCCATGAAAAAGCACTGATACGTGGCATTGGCCTCTTATTGAACGATATGATTAGTGTTGTTTCTTGTGAGCAGCTGGTTAATGGTAAACGTGCACTTGCGTTTTCGCAAATGATGATCCTAGATGAGCCCACTTTATTTGATTTGAGTGCACTATATTTGAATATTACAGTAATATAATATACAATGTTCGATTGATGTCGTACTTCTGCTTCTGTTTGCTTTGATTGTTAAATTGTTGGCTAGAAAGACTGACTCAAATAGAAAAGGTTGATTCGATGGGTTGACAAGCTAATGTAGTTGCCGGCTATTATCTTGTTTATGGTCACATCCTCATGGGGCAAACAGGCTCTCTTTCTCAATTTGCTGATCCACTGCCTCCTCTCAGCCGTTGCAATAAAACAATATTTCCATGATACCTCTCAAGCCTCAAAGTCCTTGTTCCTCCCACACATGCTTTGTGCTATAGTGGCGTCTTACTAAATTCACGCGCCCAGATTCACATAGTGCGTGCACATTTCTTGGCTTGTATGTTTATACATGTGAATAGATGAAGCAGATTGCATCGACAATCATGATAATTAATGAATTCAATGCTTTGTTGGCCTCATATGCTACTCCATATCTAATACCAAATGATATACCAGTTTGACCATTTGACGGGTAAATGAGAGAAATTTTGGACTCTAGACCGAGACACGTGCATATACCCGTAACTTATTTACACATCGATCTAACATTGTTGTCAGATTACAACACATGCATATTTCTAGGAATTAATTACAGATAGATCTAACATTGTTATCAGATATTCATACCGATATCTCTTTGCTATGAACAAGATTATATAAATGACATGGATAACCCAAGGATGTACTTAATCAAGCGCCAGTACATCACAAAGGAGCAACTACTTACTGTAACAGACTGTATCAATGCCATTGCTAAAAGAAATAGGTGCTTACAAAACATCCAAAACTAATCGAAAGCAAATATAAGCTTAAAAAAGAAGCGTATAAAAAGTGAAAAAAAAATTGAAGTACAAATAAAAGAATGTCATTTCTAGAAAAATGTGAAGGTGAACTACATAGGTATGCCACAATTGCCCAACACATTATTGTCAATACAAAACCTAATGCAAAAATAATTTAGGACTAACATACATGAGTTGATGATGCGATAGTGCTGCATGCATAGAGTTGATGATGCAGCAGGCGCCGGAATAATGGGTAATGCAAAATTGTAATTTATGACATGCTTATATGTCATGGTTGCATGTTTAGAAAAAATAGGCAATGGGTTGTGACTATTTAGAAATAGAAGATGCGGCAATTAATTATCTTACTTTTTTATATAAATAATATGATCATTCAATATAATTATGTTTATGTTGAGCTATCAAGCTAAAATCGAGCGAGCTGATGGTGGATCAAGATCGACTTATTTCTCGATTAAGCTACATAGATCGCCCTTAATCAACTCATTTCTTTTTGAGTCAATCTCAAATCAAGCCAAAAAACGAGTCGTTGTTACACGCTCTTGCTGCTTTCTGAGATTGAACTGAGCGTCTCCATTGTTTCTCTGAGAATGGATGCTTATTTCACAACTGCTCCTTTTTTTCTGGTTTGTAAGGCTCATGTGGGCATTTAGTTCGTTTTGTGTAATCGGTTATTTTTAATCAATTTCTCGAGAGTTCAGCTTCTGCCAAATACTTACCAAAATAGCTTCTCAGAAAATAAATAAATAGAACTAAATAAACTGATACGGTCAATTTGTTATTTCAACGCACCAAAATCCCGTTATACTCCCTCTGTACCTAAATATTTGTAGTTGGCGAGAACTAGCTGCCAACTACAAGTATTTAGGTACAAAGAGAGTACAATGTAGGCGACGGATGTAAAATTTATTTGTCATAGCCTTGCGAAGACTGCTTTCAGCTGTCGAACATCTGATGTATGGGATTCAGACCCCGGCCTTTATTTCATCACAGCTTATAAATGAGTGTCCTATCATTTGATGAAAAAGTCATATTCCTGTAACAAAACATTTGAGAAAAAAATGTAAATTTATTTGAGAAAAGAGAGTACGTCCAAGCAAGGAACCAGATGACGGTGGGTCCAGACAGGGGCTTCAGGTTGTGGGTCCATCTCGCTTTAGCTTCTCCCGCGTCCCTTCCCTCCCTCCAACCCCGGCGCTCGCCTCCGCCTCCGCCTCCACGCGCGCGCGCCATCCGTCGCCTCGCGGCCTCGCCTCCGAGGCTACACCGGCGGCCATCCGATTCATGCGGCTCGCGGCTAGAAAAGCTGCGGCCGCGCTGCTATCTCCGCCGACTCTCTCGCCGCGCTCCACCGCGCTGCCATCGCCGCCGACTCCCTCGTCTCCCTCCTCCGCGCCGCTCCTCCGGCGACCCCAGTCCCTTCGTGCGAGAGCGCCCGAGGCAGGATTGGCCCGGATTTCCCGCGAGCGTATCTCCTTTCTGAGCCCCTGCGTGAGAGGCCGTCACTTCCACGATGCACGCTGGGTGCTCGACGAAACGCCCAAGAGGAGCGCGGCCGCGTGGACGGCGGTCATCGCGGGCTGCGCGCGCGCCGGACGGCACGCCGACGGCATGGGCGCGTTCGCGGAGATGCTCGCCGAGGGCGGAGCCGCGCCGAACGCGTTTGTTCTCGCCGCCGTCCTCAGGTGCTGCTCGGGGCTCGGCGACGTGGAGCCCGGCAAGTGCATCCATGGGTGGCTGCTGAGGAACGGGGTGCATCTGGACCGGGTGCTGTGTAATGCCGTCCTCGATATGTACGCCAAGTGCGGGGACTACGAGCGGACTAAGAGGGCATTCAGAGCAATGGCCGAGGTCGACGCCGTCTCCTGGAACATCGTGATCAGCGCGTGTCTGCAGAGCGGCAACATTCTTGGGTCGACGCAGCTGTTTGATGAGTCGCCGGTGCGGGACACTTCGAGCTGGAACACAATCATCAGCGGCTTGATGCGGAATGGGTGCGCTGCCAAGGCGCTGGACCGCCTGTACCAGATGGCACGAGCTGGAGTGGAGTTTAATCACTACACATACTCCACGGCACTTGCCTTGGCTGGCATGCTTTCTTTGCTGGACCTCGGTCGGCAGCTCCATGGCCGTGTGCTGACGGCTGCACTGGAGACCGACGCATTTGTTCGGAGCTCTCTCATGGACATGTACTGCAAGTGCGGCTCAATGCAGGCTGCTGTGTTGATCTTTGATAGATGGTCGCATCTTACCGGCGACATGAAATTTGCATGGAGCACAATGGTCGCCGGATACGTCCAGAATGGCAGGGAGGAAGAAGCTTTCGAGTTCTTCCGGTTGATGCTGCGTGAAGGGGTTGCTGCGGATCAGTTCACCCTCACCAGTGCCGTTGCAGCTTGTGCAAATGCAGGGATGGTTGAGCAAGGCAGGCAAGTGCACGGATGCATCGAGAAGCTAGGGCACAGTTTTGATGCCCCATTGGCATCTACCATCGTCGACATGTATGCTAAGTGTGGCAACCTTGATGACGCTAGCAGGATGTTTGACATAGCTCCCATGAAGAACGTTGCTCTCTGGACTTCAATGCTGTGCTCCTACGCCTCACATGGGAAAGGTAGGATGGCCATAAAACTCTTCAACAGAATGACTGCAGAAAAGATCAAACCAAATGAGGTCACCCTTGTCGGTGTTCTATCTTCCTGTAGCCATGGCAGATTGGTCAGTGAAGGAGAACACTTCTTCAAGATGATGCAAGAAGAGTATGGAATTGTTCCGAGCATTGAGCACTACAATTGCATGGTTGATCTTTACGGTCGAGCTGGACTGCTTGAGAAAGCAAATAACTTCATCAACGAAAACAAGATTAAGCATGAGTCTATTGTTTGGAAGACACTACTGTCAGCTTGTCGAGTTCACAAGGACATGGAGCACGCAAAACTTGCTTCTGAAAGTTTGATTCAACTGGAGCAATGTGATGCTGGATCATATGTTATGCTGTCAAACATGTATGCCACTCACAGCAAATGGCGTGACACTTTGAAGCTCAGAGGTTTGATGCGGGAAAGTGGGGTTCGGAAGCAACCTGGACGATCTTGGATCCATCTAAAGAACATTCTGCATACTTTTGTCGCGGGGGACACGGCGCACCCGAGATCATCTGAAATTTATACTTACTTGGAGAAGTTGATGGAGAGACTAAAGGAACTGGGGTACACCAGTAGAATTGATCTTGTTGCTCATGATGTGGAGGAGGAACAAAGGGAAACAGCTCTGAAGTTCCACAGTGAGAAGCTTGCCATGGCGTTTGGGATCATCAGCACTCCCAGTGGGACTCCACTTCGAATCTTCAAGAACCTTCGTATTTGTGTGGACTGCCATGAAGCAATGAAGTATGTAAGCCGAGCCACAGATAGGGAGATCGTTGTGCGAGATTTGTACCGGTTTCATCATTTCAAGGATGCAAGGTGTTCTTGTGAGGATTTCTGGTGAAAGATTTACCTCAACGATTTTGGTGGCATTTTTTTCACATGTGGGTCAAAGTTTTTTGGAAATGATAAATCCCGAACGTTCAGATTTTAAGCATAGCAACCCAAACGTTTTTATGGCAACTTTAGTTGACGCGAGATGGCAAGTTTAGTTGACAAACATTGCAATCTTTTGACAAAAAACCGAACTGGGACAAAAGTTGCCATGAAAAATGTTCGGGTTATCATGCTTAAAATCCAAACGTTCGGAATTTATCGGGGTCCGTGTTTTTCTCCTTCCTTTCCTCCTCTCGCACCCGCACAATTGCTCCTCCGCACACTTGGTTGTTGCCGCCAGCACCTTTTAACATCACACTCATCATCCCGGCCGCCGCCTTTGAGCTCCGCCTCTTCTTTGCAACGGTGCCCATAGTTCATGCATATTATAACTCTCAAACGTGCACCAAATTAAAATAATTTATACATGTAGAACGCTTAGAATTTCGTGTAAATTCATATTATGTGACTTCCAAACATGCTAAAAATGTTTATATTGTTGTTTGCACAAAATTGTGTTGTGACTTGCTAAAATGGTTTAGATCATAACTAAATGACAGTAACTCCGAATTAAATAAATTATATATGCATTTTGACTAGACAAACGCCTAGATTGCAATGTGCACTTATGTTTCCTGTTTAATAAATGTATAAAATAATGTTTCGTTCAGAACTGAAATTAAATAAAAAAATGCATGAGGCATTTCGGAAATTGCTATATATTGTTTTCCGCCTCATTTAAATTGCCTTGACAGGGTACTTTATTAATGTTTCATCATTGTCATGTTTAACAACATTTCAATTTGTTGAGTACATAAACAGGATTGAACTTAATAATTGAATGTGAAGTTTCGTCGTATGCAACTCGTTGCATATCGAGCTTCACTCAATGTGTAGTATTTGTTTGTTGCACCTTGTCATGCCATGCATCTTTAACTTCACATGCATCATGCTTGATTGTGCGTAATGCCCCGAATATTTTATGGTTGTGCTTCTTCTCGTTAGATACCGGTAACGGTACGGAGTGTGAAGATCTGTTCGACTATGCTTCTTGGATTCGATCTTCTTCAAATTGGGATTCCAACAAGGATGATCATTACCTTGGATACTATTACTAGCTTTACTTGCTAGATATCTGATCGTTTTGGTCTCGCTGCCTATCACATTGTCTTGCAAGCCTTCCAATTGTCATGATAAAGCCTCTAACCTCCACTATCCTAGCAAACCCTTAATTGGCTATATTATTGCTTGCTCAACCCCTTTTATAGTGTTGCTTGTTGTAGGTGGAGGGTTCTTTTCATGTGACAACATGGATATCTATGGGATATCCTTATTATCATGCTTAATTGTTAAACTTGACTATACACCTGACTATAAGGGCGGAAGGCTCGGGCCTATGCCCTAACCTTTTATTCTACTCTGGTCAACCTTAAGCACCGATGGCCTGCTTATTATGTTCCTTGATGAGCGCATCCTACCGTGTGTAGGGTATTATGTCCCCCTTGAACTCTCTATCTAGCGTTGAACTCTTATAGAGAGGCCCAACATTGCTACTAAAATTTGCCAACATAACTAATAATTAAAATTACACAGAGGGTAACCCCCTCGAGGATTCTTTTCGTAAGCTGGTGGGCTAGTGCCGAGGTCATTGGTCCAGAATTGTCAGTGTGTTGGGGCCACCAACGGGTTTTGCTTGCCACAACCTTGGACAATCAGGTGGGGTCCAGGGCAAGAGATACGACGGCTCTAATCCGGGGTCGACACACCGTGAGGCCTTTCTGGACTAGTTTTTGTTAGGGAACGTTGCACGGAAAACAAAAAAATTTCCTACGAACATCCAAGATCTATCTATGGAGATGTATAGCTACGAGAGGGGAGTGCATCTA
>CBMN010035597.1:0-12919 GCA_000582825.1 Hordeum pubiflorum | reverse complement strand
TCGTCGGAGGAGCAAATCCCACTCGCGAGCTATCTAGTCCCTTGTCAAACTTTCCGATGAACCTATAAGTTGTCGTTATGATCACCTAGTTACAGATGGCGTTTGAGCAACCCCAAAGGTCATCGCACGGTAAGAAGGGACAGAGATACTCTCATGCCCCGAGGAACATAAAACACACGTTAACACTCCGTGTTATAACAATTGATTTNNNACGATATTATATCAAAGTATAACAAACAAGTTTGGGTCGATTCAATATGACCGTTCTTCTAACGTCATACTCTCGATGTTCTTTTTAGGATCATCATTACACTTAACGATATCCAGAGATCCGGAAAATGTGATCACTAACAACAGTTGAGCTAGTCTTAGAGGAAGGACTGGGAACCTTATTTTTACTGTTTATCATTTCACACGTGCATATGAGTTTTTCCACTATATCGCATATTCCAGGATCATAGCAGTTATAGAAAAGAATATAAACTCTTAATTATGAATATGGAAATATAATAATACAATGTTATTGCCTCGAGGGCATATTTGCAACAAAATCCACTTGTTTTATAATGGCAAATAAATTATAATCCACATGTAAAATTTTAAATTAGTTTTACCATGGAAACATCATTTATAATCACAATGGAAAATACTTAATTACATTATATCATTCTGAACCCACTAGTCTTAGTATGGCAAATTTGCTATAATAAATGTGTTTTATTTTTAAAATTAGCTTTACCATGGAAACTTCACATTATAACCACAATGGCAAATACCTACATTAAATCATGGTGAATCCACTAGATTTAACACAACAAATTCATGCCGAAACCACTAGATTTAACACAGCAAATTCATGCTGAACCCACTAGATTTAAACACCATGGACTGTAGTGTTCCCTTTTCTATAAATCTGGATACTATGTATGTCAAAAAAGATCTTTATACCTTTAAGCACCTCTTCAATTCACGGGATTCTCAAAATGCAGGAATGGAAAAAACAACAAAAACCATGATTGGAGTGACATCACCGCTTGAATCTTATATGGTTTGAAAACCACCAAATTTGGATCACATGTGTTTATCACAACAATAAACACAAATATACTGTACAAAGATGTTGGACTTGATGAAATTTTCTTACAAAATAGAGTAGAAAACAAGCATTTGGAATTTTTCCCTATAGATCCCAATCTTGTGAATCAAACATTTTATTTGGAAAATAATAATACAGAAAGTATCGAAATCCTATAAAATCTTACAAAATTCCTTTGAATCAAACGAGTCTAACTACATTAATCATTCGACAAAAGGGGAATACTATTTTCTATGAAAATTACCATAATAGCTTCATAGGTTAATTTTTTTTGTGAAATAAAAAGTAGACAATGAGAACCCAACCTTCGACAAATGAAAGCAGTACGGCAAGCTTGAGAAAAAAAGTACTTATTTTGTTCAGAAACCGGTTAACATAAAACCATATTTTTATTTATGTTTTACTTCAAATTGTGTACATGATTTATATTCATGATGACAAAGAATCTACTCAAGAATAGTTACTATTGTTTTTGATAAAAAAGAGAGTCATTGCAACCAGGGTATACCAACTTGCGTGGTGGAAACATTTTGGTACACAAAATTGAAAAATTCAACCACCCGGTTAAGTATGATCCGTTGTCCTCATCATTGCCTTCTTTTGTTGCAACACGAACGTGGTTGCGCAAGGAATCTTCGTATAGATGTCGACCAGTTTCCAGGGTCCATCACTCACACGAACATATGATAGATATGTACATGTAATATCCGGGTGGAAACCAAGTTACAATGAAAACTTCATAGACACTATGTTCGAAAGTTCTAAAAAATTGTAAAAACAAAGTAGCATGTCAAGAGGGTGATGTTCTGTTGGCATCAAAATTTCAAGTTCAAACACCAATTCATTTACGAGCTATAAAAAACAAATTTAGTAATGCTTAGTGACATGTACTGTTTTACACTATTCATTGCTTATGTTTTACTATTGTTTGAACTCAAAATTTGAGATCCTAATAGAACATCACACTCTTAACTTATAGTTTTTTTACTAGAATTTTTTAAAGCTTCGAAACTAAGTTTTCACTTGGTTTTCACCGGTGGTTAATTTGGTTTCCACAGAGAAAATTTCTCGTACGCTTGCAATGGAGGAGGATGTACATTAAATATTGATCTTCCGTAGCAGTTTCATGCCAAATAATCCTTGAACAGGTGGGGTTACAGTTTACAATTGATCGGGGAACTGATTCAGTTAATCCAAATAAATTGAAGAAACAATCATATATACGTACAAATGAGAAATTACATGCACGGTGACATATCGCCGGTAATACTATAGATATATATGTCTGGAGATGTGTTGATAATATTAGTAGTGTTTGTTCTAGTAGTCGAACTGGCGCCAGGTGGTGAAGGTTTGTCCGAACTGCCACCAAGCCGGCACGACATCCTCGAAGACGAGGTACTGGCCGCCGGTGGAGGTGATGGCGAAGCTGAGCGCCTGCCCCACCAGGCCCGAGAGGCAGTGCCAGTTGGCGCCCCAGTTCCTGGACATCGGAATCCATGCGGTGTTAGTCCCTTTCACCGACATGCTCTTGATCGACCCGCTACCGGCGATGTTGGCCACCAGCACCAGCTCGAAGTAGTTGAAGCCGTTGATGGTGAACCGCACGCCACCCTGCCTCCAGCACTTGACCTGCTGGTAGAAGACGGGGATGATTCCGGCACGGTAAATGCCGATGTTTTCCCAGGCGGGCTGCGACATGTCGAAGTGGTGACGGGGAGGGTTGCACCACCCGCCGTTGTCGCTGGGAAGATCCCAGTTGGGAGGGCAGAAGTTGGTGGCAGAGACGGTGATGAACGTGCCAGGCTTGCACATATCAGACTTGCTGGTGTCACAGATGATGACGTAGCACTGCCCGCACGATGCGCCGTCGTTGAACAGCGCCGTGCTCAGTGCCACGTTGTTGATCCCATACCCTGCGACATATAGGTTCTCGTACCCACACGCGCACCTGCACATTGCACATGCAAACACATTCAGACACACGCACACACTGATTGCATATTTGCATTGCATGCGTACCATGCATAAACCGTAGTAGTATGGCAAAGTTGATGGCGGTGCCGAAGCAAGCCGGAATTAAGGCTAGATTAGCTAGCTTACCCATTGTGTCGGAGCCGTCGGCGCCACCGTAGAAGGTGGCGGTGGCCGGGATCCAGTCAGACTTGGCCGGCATGAAGCAGAACACGAGAACGGCGGCGAACAGCTGCAGGAAGCGCATCCTTGCTGCCATCTTCCTACACACGGTAGTCCGAGAAACAGTGAGAGATGACTGAGCTTCCCTCGCAGCTAGCTAGCCTGCTAGATGTTGTGGCGATCGAGAGTGGATTTGGAGGTGAGGAATGATTGCGACAATGGTGGTGCTTAAATAGGAATGTAGCTAGCATATTAGATCGAGAAGAATGATTGTCGTGTTAATTAACTAACATATGAGATCGCGGTTCCAACGATCGTATGGATGCAACCTCCACAGACTGACGACTTGCGCGCTCTAATCATTGAACGCAGTCTGAATGTGTGATCGATAGTGCTTTCTGTATTTAAGTACATTTAAAATAATAGGTTAAGTTACGACTAATTTGACATTCTTGCAGACTTTAGCTAGTCCATACTACGGAGTATAAGTCTATAGCAGTAGCAGGTAAAACTAGCTCGCTTTTTGTTCAGTGCGCACAAATGTTTCTGCAAGAGGCCTTTTCTACTTGATGGTTTATGTTTTCTGCTTGGCTAATTAGAAATGATCAGCCACCAGAAGGTAAGGCGGCGAGAGAGAACTTCCTTTCATAAACTGATTGGGAGAAGATGCAACCGCTCAATTAAGGAATGAGCAGTATTTCACACCAGAGAAGATTCAACCATTCATTTCTCTTGGCTACATACATTCAAACAATTTTCAATTGGACAAGGACAAGTAGCTGAAAGCGAAAGCCTGATTTTTTTTTATACTTACTAATTGTTCTTTAGGTAGTGCTGGATGTCCCGCTAGCCACCACTAACTAAAAACTGTCTAACTGCAAGCCCAACTCCCTCCAAATCCGTTCTCACTCTCTAAAAAAAAACTGCAGCGCGGCAACTGAATGTCGCCTTCTAAACTAACTACTGGCAATCGAGCTAACCGTTGAAGCAGTCAAACAATATGCATGCATTGCATTATCGTGTTTGCTTCTTGTTCGAGGTCAAACGACTACAACGACCTTGATTATTACTTGGTAGCCTAATTGGTTTAGACAAATGATGCATGATTACTTGATTAATGTACATCTCTCTGCGATAGTTGTATGGGTTATTCTTTTCAGTCATCCTGCTTGAATTACACTCGGATAGCAGCATAAAAAACATGAAGCACTCCAAGCCATCAATGCGTATGCAAGTAGATAATATTTTCTTGACACTCAATAATAATTCTGGGTCAATCCTGGAGCTGAGTTTTGGCATGGCTGTGTCTCTAGGTAAAACAGGGGTTTTACGTATTCTGGGAAAGAATGGCGAGCAAAGGTCAAAGCTCACAACATTGACATGGTGCTTGCACTATTTTGGACAGAACTGTCATTCACTCTAGGGACATTTACATTTTTTTCCCTAACTTTGACCCGACCTCATCTTTATCCCTAAATAAAAAAATTGCTCAACTATACCCTTCTTCCATTAGGTGTCATTATGGAAATACCCTTCCGTACCGTTTCCATCCGGTCAAAGGAGTTTGACCGTGTTCGAGAAGTTTCCTAGACAATTTTGCCCCTGTCTGGATATCTCACTTACAATTGGAACCCATCTCTATGAAAATAAAAATGTAAATAGGCTCTGTCTCTCACCTCTCTTTCTTTCGCTTACATGTGGGCCTAATAACAATAAAGTTAAACACTCCCCCCTCTGCCCCTGCCTCCCCAAGCACGTAAGGAGACGAGCTCCTCCTCTGCTGCCGCCCGATCTTCACCGCCGCCGCCTTCGGCGACCTGGCCACCGCCGGCGAGGACCACGGGATCCTGCTGGAGCCCCATGCCATCTCTTATCCGGCCTTTCCTCTTCCTTCCTACTCCATCTTTCAACTCATCTCTCTCACCTCTCCAGGGTCCTCCATAGCCGACCCTTGGAGCTTTGAGCAGCGCTGCCGTGGGCTACCTAGCTCGCCTGCCCTGGATCCGCTCGCCCCATCCTCACTGTCTCTCACCCTTGTTCTCTCTCCCGCGTCAATGATGTCCAGGACAGTGCCACGACACCATCTTCCCCGCCCCAACCTAGGACCACCTTCGTCGATTTGACGACATTGAAGCACCCCGGCCTATCCCTAGTGCTCCTAGAGAATCCCGAGGTTCCGAAGAAGACAACGACGTCCTCCATAGAAAGGCCCATGACCGTGTGCCATCTTCCCCGCGAGCTTCGATCCCTTTCATGGCGGCCGTCATCGATGCCTCATTCCGGTCTTCCCCAAGCCCCAACATCATCGCCATACTTCTCCTGTTGATCTTCTGAAGCACGCACGTCGTTTTACCCTCTCCCACTCCCATGGGAGATAGCTGCCCGACTTGCTTCGCCCACAACCACCGCAGGAATTGTCGCCGTCGTTCACTCCGGTGACCATATGGTCATAAGGCACTATCTCTGGATGCGGTCGAGCCATGGCTATCTCATGGTACCCTCGAACGGCCTCCCCGCAGCTTGCTAGATTGCATCTGCCATCAGAGTTAGTCGCCGCTGAAAACCCTACGCCTCAGTTAAGCTTATATTCTTTTTAGCTTAATCATCTATGTTAAGTAACCAATGACGCGTGGGCCCCTTATGCAAGTAATCTATTTAATTCATCCTAAATTAAATAATAACTACTAATGTCATGTGGGTCTTGGGTCGCACATGTAAGTGAAGTAAAGAGAGGTGAGAGAGTGTTATATTTTTTTACTTTTACATGGAGGTGAGTCCCAACTGTAAGTGACATATCCAGACAGGGGCAAAATTGTTCAGGAAACATCCCGTAGACGGTCAAAGGCCTTTGACCGGACGGAAACGACACGGAGGGGTATTTTCATAAGGCCACCAGATGGAAGAGGGGCAAAGTTGAGCACTGTTTTTTAGGGGTAAACATGAGGTCGGGACGAAATTAGGGGGAAAATGGAATTGACCCTTCACTTTATAGAGGTGTCAAATGGATGAACTCGGGGCTAAGATATTCTGGTGGTGCCCAATGATGCATAGAAGATCACCAAAGCATATCAGGGCAAATGGCCAAGCCTAGATTTATGAAACCAATTTTGAAATGCCTAGGACATAAAGTTCAAATATTATTGGAGGCAAGTCCCTTGGGAGGACATTTTGTAAGCAAAAAGCCAAGGGGGGACTTGGCATCACCAACTCAAAGAAAATGAACCTTGCCGTTTTAATGAAGTGGATTTGGAATATTTATCAAAACAAATCTAGCTAGTCTATGGGCTCAACTCTTAAAGGCCAAATACTTCCCAAATTCATCTTTTTTCACTTTGAAGAAATAGGGCTCTTAGCTGTGGAACCGGAGCCAGAAATGCAAAGCGATTTTAAACTTGGGTGCCCAGTTCTCTATAGGCAATGGGGCAGACGCCAAGTTCCGCCTCACCAAATAGCTTCATGATACGCTGCTTTAAGCCAAATACCTAGACCTATTCGTGATTGCTTCTAACCCCGATATCCTCATCAAGGATGTGCTATGATACAACCAAATCACCCTAGCCCTCCTTAGAAATCCAGGCGACACAGAGAGAGTATCGTGGGACACCTTGCACCTGAACCTTGGTCAGGTCTAGCTTTCGAACGATAGGGATGTTATCTAATGGGGCCTTGAAGCATTGGGCCGCTTCCCAGTCAAATCTACAAACGCTAAACTTATCCATGGCCCACGGAGCCGTTACACCAAGGCTATTGGGGTCATTGCAGTCCCACTCAAGAAACACATTTTCCTCTGGTAAGCAGGCAAGGGTCGTGTCCCCTCATCCATCAACCACGAAAACGACATGGACTTGGGAATGGTTCCTGTGCACTCTATGGGGCCCCACAAGACATGGATCATCTTGTGTTCCCATTCGCCCTGGCCAAATTATTGTGGAGTTGTGTTAGGGTAAGTTTGGGCTGCACAAGGGACATTCATTCGTTCCAGGAGATTCTTCTCCTCCTTGTTGATACCGTGAATAAATTGTGTACCATTGTGTGGCTTACGTGTGTGGGCCTTGTGTGGGCCCTTTGAACCATCTGTAACAAATTGACTATTGCGGGAAACTTCCCGAGTCACCCGTTTACTATATATGCAAACAATCCTTATTTTTTCAGTACCGGAGACCTCTGGGAAAGAGAATGGAAAACAAGGTGGCTCGAGCCGTGAACAGCAAGCTTAAGGACGTTCACTTTGTCAACAGAAACAACCTTGCTTAATCCCTTCATTCGGTGTGCCCTTTTTTCTATGTTATATTCTAGGTCCATGTATCTTTGAGACGGTATGTAACTTATTCTAACTTATGTTCAGATTGTAACCCTTGAACTATGTTTAGTATGTTGGCCTTGTTGGCTTTATTAATTTACTGTTCGGTGCTCCTTGCACTTTTTATCTAAAAATCCTTGAAAACCACATCCTATGCTGGCGATCAAGCGTCGTATGAACCCTACGGAGGGCATGCCAATGAACATCCTTCAAAAGATCCTCTAATTCACCAGAGATATCGAGCTTGACCTCATCTTCCCCATGCAGCTTGAGGCCCACGAGCGGACACGAAGTTTCTGCATCCAAGCTCATATGCACCGTTGTGAACAGTAAAATTGACAAAAAATGCAACAAAAATATGAATTATTTTGTAGACAAACTTTGACGATTTTTGAACAAAAAATTCATGAAGAAAAACATTCAAAGCATGTTGCCGTAAAAAAATTGATGCTCTCAGAAAGAGACTTTTTGGAGCGCCATTTTTTTACAGAAGCATTTTTGGAATGTTTTTTCTTCATGAAATTTAGCATGCATGTTCAGAACTCGCCGAAATTTCAGATTTTTTTATTTTTTAACTATTTTTTTATTTTACTGTTCTCGAGAGTGCATATGAGCTCGGGTGCAGAAGGGTACTTTCGCCCATAAGCTTGTTTCCGATTCCATCGTCATGATGCCATGAGTACTCACCTCCCTTAACAACACCCGCCGAAGGTGGGTTCCCTTTTGGTTCCTCCTCTCACTCTACCATGACGACTTGGAGCAAACCCACGGATCAAACACAAACAGATTGCACGTTGAAGACTCTCCAGCACGAAGGATCGTAGCGATCGAGGATGAGATTTCCATGGTTATTATTGGTACTCTTGCATGCACCACCAAAAGATGTGGTGGAAGCCTAGAAAACCCTAGGTCAGTTGTGCTCTTCATCTTTTTTTGACTGGTTCGAATGTCAACTACTTTTTAATAACAATGGTTTTGTGCATCACAATTATGCAATAGGTCGGGTGAATCATTTTCAACAAGAATATGTTTTAATATATCTTAACATGTTTAATGCTCAGAGTGCATATGCCCAAGCAAAAGTATTGTTGCCAATGCAGTGTCCTATACTTGCATGAAAATGATCGACACTTAGTTATAATGTTGATGTCAGTTGTCTACCAAATGCACGATACATTCTGACAGTGATGGAGATTGAAGTTCATCACACTACTAGAAAAATGCCTATTGATAGAAGGGTAATAGTAGCGTCGGGTAGGGACCCATGCTATAGCTAATTAGTACTAGCGCCCATTCAAACCCGGCGCTACTGCTATATATTAGTAGTAGCGCATGGCGGGCCACTCGGCGCTACTGCTATTTGATCCCAACGGTAACTCCGGGGTAGGGAACAGTAGTAGTGTTGGGTACCTGTCCCGCGCTGCAACTAAGCCCATAGCTGTAGAGTGGGGTCCCAGGCCCATGCTGTTACTAACTTAGCAGCAGCGTGGGGTCCCCGGCCCGCGCTACGGCTAAGCGGGCTTATCCTCTTCCCGCGCGCTGCCGGCCCATCACTCTCCCTCTCCAGTCCACTCTCCACTGTCACTCCCACGCTCTCACTCCCACCCGGCGACCCTCTCCTCGCGTGGCCACCCTCCCTCGTCCAGGACGGCCCTCTCCGCGCGGCCGCCCTCCCGCATCCTGGCCGGCCCTCGCTCCCCCGTTCCCACCCTCCCTCGTCCCGGTCCTTCCCGCGCCACCGCCCTCCCCGTCACTCCTGGCCCTCCCCACGCCGCCGCCCTCCCCTGTGTGGACACTCCCCATCACGGCCCTCCCCACTGTGAGCACCTCGCTCTGCCCCACTCCCACCGTGTGATGGATGGATGCATCTGGATGGATGCAAGGATGCATGATGGATAGATGGATGCACCATTGTTTAGGTTTAGTTATTTATCTGTCTTTAGCTTTTTATTAGATGGATGGATTATCAGATGTATTGTTTCAGGTTTATTTTTTTATATATGTGTCTTTAGTTTTAGGTTTAGTTTTTTATTAGATGGATCGTTATATAGATTTTGTGTAGTTCATTTTGTTGTTAGATACTCCCTCCGGTCCTTTTTACTCCGCGTATTACATTTTTGTCAAGTCAAATATTGCAAAGTTTGACCAAATTTATATTANNAAATATCAACATCTACAATACCTAATATATATACCGTGAAACTACATTTCATAACGTATATGACAATATTGATTTGGCGTTGCGAATTTTGATAATTTTTTCTATATATTTGGTCAAAGTAGAGATACTTTGACTTTGGACAAAGTTTATATGCAGACTAAAAAGGACCGGAGGGAGTAGATAGATAATATGGATGGATGAAATGAAGTGTCATTTTGCAAGGAAACTCTGAGTGGCCTATGTTTTGTCGGAATGTTGATTCATTTTCGTTCCAGCAAATTCCATATGCTCGATATATGTCCTCTTTTTAGCAAAGGTCATGCCGAAATTTCGGCATGATTTGTGCTAGAAAGTACGATATATCGAGTGCCCCGGGATTTGCGGAACAGAAATTAAACAACATCCCAGTGACGTAGGCCATTTTTTTCAGTACTTGATATATGTACTATTAATTGATTGATGCTTCGGGTTGACTTTCAGTCTGTTGTGGCTCTTTGTGTGACTTTCAGTAAGGGAGAATCCCGATTATTGTCGTGGAGGTTGCTTCTTCTTCGTTCCAGTGTGCTAGACATTTTGGTAATGCACTCAGGAACGAAGGGAGGAGTGACCAGAACCGACGGTCGTAATATCAGTTTGAGTGAGTGTTCACCATATACACCACCATATATGGGGTCAAAATACCAGTGAGAAAAATACCATTGAGGAAGAATGCCGACTGTTGTCGTGGGGGTCGCTCTTCTTTCTTCTCCTCGTGATAGACCTTTAGGTAATGCACGGGAAGAAGGAGAAGAATGGCCATCACCGACGGTCATCTCTACTCCTAAAGGAGGAGTTGGTACGTCGTTCGTATCGTACCCCTTCCGCCATCAAGGCTAGCAAAATAAAACAACAATCAAAACTTCCCATATACAAAACCAATCAGCCATGATCGACCATCCTTTCCTTTTAACGATGGATAACACAAATCAAATGTAAACTTCCCATATACAAAACCAACAAAAAAAAACAGCAACCAAAACTTCTCATATACAAAACCAATCAACCATGCTCAACCACCCTTTCCTTTTAACAATGAATAACACAGATCAACAATCTAAACTTCTCATATACAAAACCGACAAAATAAAAACAGCAATCAAGACATCCCATATACAAAACCAATCAGCCATGCTCGACCACCATTTTCTTCTAATGATGGATAACACAAATCAACAATCTAAACTTCCCATATACAAAACTAGCAAAATAAAACAACAATCAAGACTTTCCATATACAAAACAAATCAGCCGTGCTCGACCATCCTTTCCATTTAACGATGGATAACACAAATCAACAATCTAAACTTTTCATATACAAAACCAACAAAATAAAACAGAAATGAAGACTTCCCATATACAAAACCAATCAACCATGCTCGACCACCCGTCCCTTCTAACAATGGATAACACAAATCAACAGTTGCTCGTTCATTCTAGCTCCCTTCCATGATCGATTTGTCTTCCCCATCAATTTTTGAAACTTGGTATGAATTTCTTGGGTAGTAGACACGATTTATGGTACAATTTTTCATGAAGTGAGCTTCCGTGTAAATGAAGAGACTAATTGTGGTGTCCCCTTTTTTGTCGAGCAACATGAACTAAGAGTAATATTTGATAGTGGGTGTTGGAATGCATTAAGGATAATGGGGAGAGTCCTGTATCCGTGTGGTGTCATCGCTCACCAGCAACTAACTGTGCCACCCTCCTGGGAGTGGAAGCTGCCACCAGCCGTCTAGGACATCTTATTATGTGATGAGCATTATATTCCTCATGGTGCAATAGTTGCCAAGATGTGGTGTTAAATTTCATCGACATGCTTTCTCACAAAAAGAATACATATATATGATGTGAGGTTAGTCTTGTTTAGCATGATCTTAGCATGAATTTTTATGCTTGATAGTTGTGCATTTTGATGATATACTATCCACATTCTTAGGTAGGTCCATTGGATGTTGTTGCTGAAGATTTTTTTTAGACATGAATGCTGTCGACACTACCCCTTGATAGCCTTTTGATTTTTGTTTTCACAATATATTTTTGTTCATGGCATATCCAATTCCTTGATGTTTGTGCTTGGAGGGTTTATGGTGTTGGTTACCATTAATGTGGAAGCCGACATGTAAAGATGTTCTGTCGAATATTAAAATTATTCATGGTTACTTACTATACTGGAAAAATGATGTATTGTTCGACAACTATACAAGTATGTAGCTGTTCATTTTCTCAATCCATAAACACATTCTGTTCTTTTATCTTCATTACTTATCATCAAGGATCATTGGACATATGATAATGGAATGAATCAAGTGCACTGCATTATGTGTTGTCCCCCTTCGTGAGAAAGGTTTTTCTGTTTCTTATTTGGATGATATGCAGACGTATTTATCCCTGCATTTTCTACCCATAACTTGGTTGTGTTAATTAATACTGAACTACATGAAACTTATATGTGGATTCAATTTGGGCTTTCTGTACATAGCTAAATTCAGATCCAGAGCTAAAATGTATTACTTTTAATCATCAGTAACAACCAACCTGCAATGAATAAGAAGGTATATATAAATAACCCAATACTGAATACCGGTAACAGTATCAACAAAAAAAATGTTATAATTTCTTTAAGGCTCGTGGCAACGCACGGGCACTCTACTAGTAATATCAGTGTAAGGGAGTGTCCATCATATACACCACCTGAGATGACAGTTTTTCAAGGGAGACCCGACAGACGAAAGTCAACTCGTGCTGAATAGTGATCGTTTTTTAATCTTTTAATTATGAACACATCAAATGTATGACGACGATAGGATCCCCGAGTGCACGACTGTACCGACAACGGGTGTATGTGCGACAGGCCACACTTGGACAATGATAAGTGCTTCTCCGTCACCCTTAACGAGGAGTTCGAACATTTTACGGTATATAACTTCAGAGCCATGTATTTCTTCTTAATTAAGCATGGCTTAATTTTTTCTTTAATGTGTAATTTCTATTTTTTATAATTCCACTAGTGCATCCCATGCTATGCAAGGTGGTATGTCCTAGAGAAGCTCTCTTTCGCTGACGTGGAAACGGTGGAGACGAAGAAATTTTACCTAAAGACGAAGCATGGTTTAATTATTGAGGATAAACTCTACAATGGAGTAGGTCGCACATATTTTGGTTGTTCAAATTGGAGAGCCTTATGCAA
>CBMN010035596.1:0-13659 GCA_000582825.1 Hordeum pubiflorum | reverse complement strand
TAGATTTCAAGTTGAAAGTTGGTTCCTGTCACTTGTCGGTTTGAAATGCTTTGCACTTGTACCAGAAACATAGCTTTCATGTGTAAATTTCAAGCCGAAAGATGCTTGTTGTTACTTCTCACTTTGAAACGCTTCCTGTTTAACTTGGCCATTCAAATTCAGCATTTTTAGAGGATTGGTTTGGCAGCTGTGCCGTGCTTTTTCGGAAATAAGGACGCTTCTAAGAGCAGGTTTATTTTGTACTTCAGACTTAATACCCAAGTGAGTTGGGGCATGATCTTGTCAAAAATATACCAATATATATACCATGGATTTATTTATTTTGAAATCATGAACTGGCTCCATTGAAGTGGTAGCATACAACATGGACTTACTGATATGCAGATCGACAGTTGAGAGTTCAAAGGAAAAGTAATGGCCTGGTGAATTCAAAATACTGGAAATGTTCACAAAAAACTGACTCCATTGGTCTGCGAGCTCTAGTGTTGTACATTTCGAGTGAAGAATTAAGTAAATTAATTTCATAAAAGTGTGGTGAATCTGATGAACAATTTTAAGAGCAGTGGTAAAAAGTGGGGTGAATCTGATGAACACTTCCTAGGAAAACAAGAGTGGTAAAAACCAAACAGATGACATTTTCTAAAATAGGCATCGGTAATTAAGGAAAACTGGTTTATTTTGTCTACAAGGCGTAACTATGATACTAAAGTAGCTTCACCAATCCACAAGAGTTTAGAAAAAACGAAATCGCCCACCGTGGGGCTCGAACCCACGACCACAAGGTTAAGAGCCTTGCGCTCTACCAACTGAGCTAGACGGGCTTGTTTGAGTAAAATTATTTAGCATCCTAATTCTTCATTCTACTTGGAAAAAGTTGACAAAACCCTGAAATAAATAAATAGAGATCAACATAGTTGCTTAACTTTGGCGCAAGTTTCAGCAGACATCAGTCACAAACAATGAAAATCCATGGCATCTGGACACCATGACTTTTTGAGAAACAAAGCAAAGTACGCGGCCTAGAGGTTTCAGTCAAGTTGGTGGTGGTAGGTCCCATGCAAAGCTCAACAGTACATTGTCCTAAATGCAAATCAAATTATCTTTATTTCCAGAAAAGGGCATATTAATGTTTCGGACACTAGGAATAGCACTTGAATGAACCTTTCTGGCAGTACGCATTTGCTGTTCCTATGAAAGACCAAAGCATACATACTGGTTACCCTTAGTTATTATTGCACTGAATTTTCTAAAACACCGAATGATCTATTCTGCAACACAGAAAATTAGAGCAATTTTTGCAACACGGATCTACAATCCATCTGTAAGCAGACGGTGCTCAAGGGAAAAAAAATCAGAGAACAATTCTTCTCCAACGAGGGGCACAGCCTTTTAGTCTACAATAATTTTGCTCAAATCGACACCTTGCGGATCCAAGGCATCCATAAGGTCTCTCAGGCCAACTCTCAGATCAGGTACTCCCTCTTGCAAGATGGCACACACTGGAAATATCGGAACACCTTGGACTCTCCTCTTCAGTTCTTCATACATCGCTTCAGCTCCCTCTTCATCTATTTTGTTTGCGACAATCAACGATGGGCGCTTTGTCATGCCTTCTTGGTAATGCTCTAGCTCCACGACCAGATCGTGTAGCTGCTCCCATGGTGGGATACCCTTCCTACCGTTGAGTGTTGCTGCCAGATCAAGCACATAGGACAGAACTTTGGTGCGCTCAATGTGCCTCAAGAAGGCATGGCCCAGGCCGCGGTTCTCATGGGCACCTTTGATAAGACCAGGTATGTCAGCAACTTTCACTGACAAGTAGTCGTCGTAGGTTAGGCTACCAATATTGGGCCTTAGTGTGGTGAATGCATAGTCAGCGATCTCCGGGCGAGCCCTAGAGAGAGCGCTAAGAAGTGTGCTCTTTCCGGCATTAGGCAAACCAACGAGGCCAACATCAGCAATGCTCTTCAGTTCTAAGACAAGAAAAGACTCTGTTCCTGGCTGTCCAGTACTTAAACAGGCTACCTCCTCTTGTCTATTTCCTTTGGATAGACGGACGTCCCTGCCGATAGAAGCATTCCCTAGCCCACCCTCTCCTCCTTGTGCTATGATCAATCGTTGCCCAGGTTTTGTCATTTCAGCAACAGAATACTGTATGTCATCTTCTTCCCTCTTCTCATCTGCATCTAGAGCCTCTTCCTCCGTCTCGTCTTCATCCTCCCAAAATTCTTCATCGTCGTCATCAAACTGATCATTTTCATCCAACTCGGCCTGATGTTGAATGCTACTTGCATCACTATCTTCAGCTTTCGAAAACCCAGTCTTGGAGCAAGTACTAGGGTACGTTTGCTTCTCCCACTGATTGCTACTTTCTCTTTCAGCTTCATTTCCATTAATGCCATCCTTGTTCTTCTGATTGGAAATGTCTGCAGAGTCATCCACATCATCTGGGATATCCCAGGGATCTAGAGATCTGGTTGGTTTATTTACAGTGAAAGACGGTCGCTCCCCTCGGACTAGATGAATCACCGTGCCAACTGGTACTTGTGCGACCTGTCAGACACACGAAGAGAAGGTTACATATAAGGAACTTAGTAAATGCGAAATGCACATGTATGTACATATATTTCTGGCAACCTTGTCAGGACCTCTTGTCCCTATCTGTTTCTTAGAAAGTCCATTGCCTCCTCGGACTGCTTTCTGAAACACAACGTAAATAAGTGTAAAACCATGACACAGAAAAACATAAATTCTGTAGAATCTTCTTCATTTGCAAAGGCTCAATGTGATATTAAGTTACAGTGTAAATAAGTCACTCTTAGTCTTAAGTTCGACAGAAGTAAGGGTGAGCTTTTAACTCAATAATACACACAAGCTAAGAATTTACACCGAGAGATTAGTTCTTTTACGAAGAGGGATCATGCATCTAGCAAAACAAAGAGTGCATGACATCACAAAATATGATGATACCAAAAGCATACCGTGTGATGTTGCAAGTTACTGAAATCCCAGACAGATCTTGAGCACTCAAGAATGACATTACCACCTGTTCCTCCATCGCCACCTGCAATATTTTATTGTGAATAAAGAAATTCTGGGCGCATGAAAACTAGCCTAAGTAGCAGAAAATAACTTCGGCTACTAGAAACACTTTGACATAGTGCAGATGGCACAGTATAGAACTACAATGATTTTTCACAGCATCGGAGCTCAATGAAGCACAACCAAACCAGATGATCCGTTGCATCATAGTAATATATAATTGGCTGGTCAGTGGTGAAAACAAACAGAACTGATAACACCACAACCATAGTTGCATCAATATTCACACTCTGAATTCAGATATTTATCAGTTTACAAGGACTTGGATGGTTTGCATACGCATGACAGGAATGAGCAGTGCACAAAAAAGAGAATGGATTAAATTTGGAAAGGCTCACCATCGGGCCTGCCTTGGCGGTCGGACCTGGAGCGCCTTTGGCTGATGCAGCCATTGCCACCATCGCCACCCCTGGCAAGTAGCCGGAACCTGTCCACCATCCCACGTGCCTGGAACAACGGGCATTCAATGCCTCGGCTAATCGTTGATTCGTCGGAACAAGCTTGAGGAAAGTGTAGCCCATGTAAAGCTGTAAGATAGACTGTGACCTGCAAAGGCGCCGCCTTTGCCTTCCCCCCCTCTGGCGAGGAGCCATGGTAGCTCGCCCCACCATTGGCCCATGCCGCTGGAGACAGGTTCGCCGGCGAGACGCGACACAGGACAGCTTGCGGCCGCCGCCACATCTTCACTACTCTAGTCTTGGCAGAAACACGAACTGCTGGATTAGTATTAGATTGGAAAGCCGCAGCAGCGTTGATTTCGGTGCAGTGGCAGAGCTACAAACAAATTGCTGGGTGGGCCAAGCTAAAGAGGAATGGGACAATTTTCAAATATTGAACGTTGTCTTTACTAAGTACCCTCTGTTCCTATTTGTTACAAGATCAAGTGAGTAGATAGAAACAAAAGAAGCTACACCAAAATACAGTTTCCCCATGAGACGATTTTAGTTAGTCATTACAAAAGCTTGGAGGTATCAAACCACAGACAAATTGAGTGAATTATTTACACTGCCAAATTGGATTTTTTTTGTCAAAATGTACAGAACAATGCCTTTGCATAAACTCTAAACAACTATGGGTTTGCATAAAATGTACTTCCTCCCTTCCTAACTATAAGTCTTTTAAAAGATTCCACTATGGACTACGTACGGATGTATATAGACATACTTTAGGGTGTAGATTCAACAATTTTGCTTCATATGTAGTCCATAGTGAAATCTCTTAAAAGACTTATATTGAGTAAACAATAAGATTTTCAGTGGGTTATTTATGCCACCGCAGTCCACATACGAATAGACAATAACCTAAATGAAAGAAATTGGGAATGAATCAAAGAAGATTACCTGTGCAGCTTACAAGAATGCAAGAAAAGTTGGAACGGATCCGATTCAGATCAGGAGCTGCGACGCCGGCTTGCCGCTGCTACGTGTGGTTGCGTGGCCGCGTGGCGTGGGGTCGTGGGTCGGCCGACACGGCGTCGTCTTGCTGCTGTGTGCCTGAGGGCTGGTCGTCCGTGGGCGGCGGCCGACACGCGATTTGTGCCGCTGGCCAGTGACGGTGCTGCAGGAGGGCGGTGGCTGCTGACCAACTGTAACCTGTGTGACGACCCGGCGGCGGGCGGCGGCCGTAGGTGCTGCTTCTTTCTTCGGAGAACGAGTGTTGTGCGTGCCGTGATGGATGATGGGCTGCTGCGTGTTGCGTTATGCTGGTCAGGTGGTGTGGGCTGGGCCTAGGTTAATTTGGTTTCTTAGCGATGGGCAGGCCACGGCCCAGATCGGCCCTCACATAGCTCCGCCGCTGCTTCTTTCTGCAGACGTGGTGCTGGGACCTCCTATGTGACGCGCGTTGCGTCCAACAGACGCGCGCCGCAGAAGGGGGTCCCCCGAATGGGCCGGCCCATCCTTTTTCTGTCTCAAAAAGAATCAGGTAATTTAGTTTTTTAATATATTTTTCTGTTTCTTTTTTTCATTTTATGCTTATTTCCTTTTTTTATTTTTTTTGGTTTTTTCTTTCCTTTTTCCATTTTTATTTCTTTATGAAAATGAAGAAATGTTGAATTTCCCAATCATTTTTTGAGAACATGAACTTTCTCTTAAACGGAGAACAAAGTTGAAAGCGCGAACAATTTTTTGAATCCTGAGAACAAATTTTGAAACCAAGAACAATTTTGAAAAATCCTAAACAAATTTGGAAGCGCGAAAAAAAATTAAAGCACGGACATTTTTTGAATCTTGAGAACAAAATTTTGAGACAGAGAACAATTTTGCAAAAACTCCGAACAAATTTGGAAGCACGAACAATTTTTTAAAGCACGAACATTTTTTGAATCTTGGGAACAAATTTTGAAAATGAGAACAATTTTGAAAATCCTGAACAAATTCATACACGTGTGAGAACAATTTTGAAAATCCTGAACAATTTTGAAAATGAGAACAATTCACGGACATTTTTTTTAATATTGAAACAAATTTTGAAAAACAAGATTTTTTTTTAAAAACAAGAAACGTGTGTTTTTTTAAACAAGATTTTTTTTTGAATTTATGAACAATGTTTGAAAAACGACAATTTTTCGAAATTTGGAACATTTTTTAAATTCAAGAATTTTTTCTAAATTTAAGAACAATTTTCGAACATGAACTTAGTTTAAAAATTGAACAAAAGTTTGATATTTTCCGATTTATTTTTTGAAAATACCGAACATTTTCCTAAAATATCAAACATTTTCTTAAAATACGGATCATTTTTTTAAAAATACCGAACTTTTTTGAAAATAACTTTTTTGAACATTTTTGAAAATACCGAACTTTTTTGTTGTTTCTTTACTTAAATTTGGCGACTTTTTTTAAGTCGATGTAGTTTTACTTTAAAAGATGAATTTTTTCAAATGTGTGAATTTTTTACAAAGTTTGATGAACTTTTTTCAAAATTGATAAGTTTTTTAAAATCGTTGAATTTTGCAGAACGTTCTGCAAAATCGATGATTTTTTTTCAAATCTAGTGTTTTGGTCAAATTAATGAACCTTTTTTCAAAATCTATGAACTTTTTTGAATTCACGTTTTTTTCTTCCTTTTTTGGCGGTTTTTTCCTGGGTTTTTTGTCTTTTTTTCTTAAATGTGAACGTGTACATGGGGCAGCGCGTGGGCGTTAGGAAGCTTCCTTGGCGCCTCAAGCGCGGAATAGGAGCTCCCTCGAATGGTGCCTGTCATGGTTTTGTCACGGCAGATGTCCTCGAAAACGACTGAGTCTAGAGGCCATCGCAACTAGGTGATTGCTTGAGAGGGGTTGATCAGGAACGAAGGACACGAAGTTTACCCAGGTTCGGCCCCTCACGATAGAGGTAAAGACCTACTCCTGCTTGATTGATATTGCTGAAGATCTTAGTTACAAGGGTACGAATTCGCTAACCTAGCTCTCGATTGATTATCTCCTAACCTTTCTGCCCCAGGGGCTCCCCTTTATATATAGGTTGAGGCCCTGAGGTCACAATAGAATCCGGGTCGTAGTTCAACCCGTGACTTAGTCTACTTCCTACTTATCTTATATCTCAAGTAAGGGAAACTCTTCATGACTTCCTCCATAAGACGTCCTGCGAGATACTGGGCCATGAGCCGGCCCTTTCTTTAAGCTGCCTCCTGGGCTTGAACTTCGTGGTTAACTGTGGCCCGCATAGTGAAACTATTTATGAGCCGCTCTGGATAACCAGGTCATATCCTGGCCGAGTCATACCGTGGTGTATATCCCCAACATTAGCCCCCAGGTTAACTTGGATTTATCCATGTTAAGATTCGTGTTGAAAATAACTCTGGTTCATATTTAGTGAACCAGAATTCTTCTTTGTCCCTTCTACTCATTTTCCTGGTCGGGTTACTGGGTATTACCGGCTCATAATATTTTCTTACCTTAGCATTTCGCGCCCCTTCTTAATGCCATGACGTCATCTCGCTGGACTTCCGTTATTTGCGCATGACATCATCACAAATCTTGAGTGGATCTGACAGGCCTGAGAATCGAGGCGCCTTTCCGCCCAAAATTTACTGTGCTCCCTAACCTTTCGCACTTGTCGTTTCACATTCTCATTGTCCTTTAAATACACCCGAGGGTCCCCAAGATTTACTTTTACCCCTCCTGTTCCATCATCTTCTTCCTTTGTCTGCTGCCGTCGCCGCGCCCGAGCTCTCTGCTTCCGGTGAAGCTTCGCCGGATTCTCCTCGTCAGAGCTCCAACTCCTCCCGCGGTGCCCTAGTGCTCCGTTGCGTTCTTCGCCAGATCCGTAAGTTTTCCCACCATTCCTCTGTAGTTCTTCATCCGTTTGTCGGTGTTCATCGCCATTTCCTTGTTGTAGATCAGAACCTATTGAAACGGCTTGAGTAGATGCGTCGATTACCCGCAACGATACCATTTTATTCGATCTAGGATCCTCGTAATGCTTGAAGAGTCTTCCATTTAACAAATTAGGTCTAGCCTCTGCATCCCACTTAGGGCTTTTATTTTCTTTTCAATGCAATTTCTAGATCTGTAGCCGTAGTTACTTTCTAGAACTTTTGTTTGCAACAAACTCAACTTATCAAGTAATTCAACACTTAGTCAAATTCTGGAATTTCCATTAAGTGCTCGCTCAATTTGACCGGCTCATAGAACTATTTTAGTACATTTGCCATGGTCCATTTTAGCCTTGATAGTGACAATTCAAACACCTCTATCCGTTTTACTCTTTTTCCTGGCTTATCAACCTCATGACCCAGACGTCCTTCATTGAAACGCCGACTTATCCCATATAGACGTAGTTCGCCGGCTTATTTACTTTTGCTTTACCTTGCAGCCGACCCTTGTGAGAGCCTTGATGGCTCCAAAAACCAACAAGGCCGTTGGCTGGGTTAGGTCCCAAGTATCAGTGCTCACGCTGGACGATCTTGTGAGCCAAGGTCTTTTGTCGGCTTAAGCAGAGATCAACTGGTCAGCAAAGGAAGAAACTACCCCCAACCTGAATATGGGGGAAGTGGTTATATTTACATATCACTTACACAGAGGTTTCTGGCCGCTCGGGTCAAAAAAATTCAGAGACGTGCTCAATTTCTTTAATCTCACGCCGCAAGATATCGGCCCCAACTCAATCACCAATCTCTGCCAGTTCCAAGTTTTTTGTGAAGTATATCTCCAGACAGAACCAACTGTCAGTCTCTTCCGGGAATTCTTCTATATCAACCATCAGTTCGAGTTCAAAGATGGACCCAGCATAGAACTTGGTGGGATTTCTATCCAGAAGAGGAAGAATAGTGCTTTCCCTAAAGCCAAATTGGCGAGTCATCCCAAAGGTTGGAACAAGACCTGGTTTTACTGTAAAAATACTGCCCCACAGGGCGAAAATCCCCTGCCGGGTTATAGACTGGAGCGGCTCAATGCCACCGTCGTCATTCCGGGTTGGCCAACCGACGCAGAAAGGAAACAGATGGCACCTTTTTATTCGAAGTTAAGAGCTTTGACGCCTCATGGCCTCACCGAAATTAATCTAACCCGGTGTTGGATAAGCTGGCGAATTCAGCCCCTTAGACATAAGGGCAACTTAATGTGTAATTATACTGGCGAGCCGGCAGATGTGCAACGCTTGAGCCAAGTCAATCTGTCTGAAGATGATGTCACCAAAGCCACAAAGAAGTGCTAATTGACCCCAAAGAAAAATGCAATTTGACTGGGCTAGCTCCCTTTTGCTTGACAAATCTCGTTCCTCCAGTAAGCATTCCTAAACTTGCTCATATTTGTTTTCCATAATTTGCCTTATTTTTTTGTACTTAACCTTCTGGCTTATCATGTGTGTAGGCAAATTCTGACTGGTGGAAAATCAGGGCCCGGAATCCTACTCCTCCCCAAGTTGAGTAGGTAGATGAGCCGGCTAGTGAGGCAGATGCTGGAGAAGAGTCAGAGGTAGAGCTTGACTCAGTTAGTCGTCTTTTTATTGAACTTCCTGACGCTCCTTCCTCTCAGGATAACACCGAGACCAACCGAGCCAGCAATGTTGAGGTAATTTCAATCTCATCTGACTCAGAAACATATGTCCCGAAGAGAACGAGACAAGCCATCAGAAAGGTTCTGTTTTCACATCCAGACGCTCACTTAGACCAAAAATTTCTTTTGAAGAAAACTCAACAAGCCGGTATGTCGAAACGCAAGACTCGGAGGAGTTCTAGGGAGTTATCTACCATCTTATCGCATGAGCCAGTCGCCCGCAAAAAACGAATTGAGGTGCCTCATAGTCCAACTCCATCTCGTCCACGAGCCGGTCTTATTAAACAACCTCTTAATCCTTCTGATTCGAAGTATGAGGAAACGTCGCCCTCTTCTAGAGAGTCAAACGCAACCCAGCTTCCGGCTTTTACAATTAAGCGTGGGTAAATACCTTTGAGCCACACTTTATCATCACAGTTGTTTCTTTAATCTGATGGTGCTTTCATGACTGCAGAGCCAAAGCCTTCGCAAAGAAGAAGGTTGGCGGGTCATCGTCCGCCGCGGTAGGCCCCAACGTCCAAGACCCGTCAGTGGTCAACCCAGAAACTCAAACTGAACTAGCTGGCCAAGATGACACAGACCTTGGGGTTGAACCGGTTCGTGAAAATGAGACGGTTCATGCTGACCAACCGATGACCATGGAAAAACAGTCCACGTAGAAGAGCAGGTTAATATGGATGACCCGACTCATTATGTTAACCCGCCAAGTCCTGCTCACGCCTCCAGTCCTGTGCAAGAGGTGGCTGACGTTGCCCCATCGCACATGATGGATGATGCAGAGGTGAACATTATTTGAGAGACTCATAGGGCTCCAGAAACTTCAACTGCCTTGGCCAAATTTGTAGCCAAGGATGAGCCGGCAATGTTGTCCAAAGGGAAGGTCAAGCTAGAGCTCCCTAGCCTTGACAAACTTAGTGTCAACAATCTGCATCAAGAGTACTTGACCCGGTTGTCTGAGAGCCGGGATGCTGAAGTGAGCATGATAAATGTGCTCAAGCGCAAATATGAGGGATGAAAATACCCGTCCTTTTCCTTTTATCGTGCATACTCTTGTAGCCCCCAAGGGCCGGCGCAGTAAAATAATTACTGAGCTGGGTCTTAGGTAATGATAGGTAATTTTGAGAACTGACCGTAGCCCCCAAGGACCGGGTCGTTATGAGAATAACGAGCCGGTGCTTTAAGATATGTGTAATCATAATATTTTTTTTCAAAAACAACCTGTAGCACTCAAGGGCCGGCTCATCTCCTTGAGATAACCGGGTCTTCTTGTAAATGAAAAAGTGACTTGCATTAGCCCCCAAGTGCCATGTAGAATGTCGACAACTGCATGGGACTTGATCATATAACAATTTTTGTATGTTGTATCCCCCAAGTGTCGGGTCGTCTGCCTGCGGCAGCTACGGGCTTGTAAATTGTCTGATGCTTTATAATATGCAAGAAATGTTGGATGAAGCCGAGTCATCCATGGAAGGCTTGCAAAGGAGGCTAAAGAAAGAAAAAGAGCTCAAGAAAGGAGCAGAAACCTTGGCGGCTGATCTTCAGAAATCCTTACGCCAATCAACTGACGTCTTACAGAAGACCAAGGCCAATTTTGAGAAAGAGAAGGCCGTCTTGTAGAAACGTGCCGAAGAAGCAGAAAATCAACTCGGCCCGATGAAGGAGGAGTTGACCACTCTAAAGCGCCATATCACCAATATGACTATGGCTATCTTTGGTATGTTATAATTTTACGGTAGTCAGGATCCAGCTTAAGTTTGACCAGCTTATTGATATGCCTCTCTTTTTCGCAGGTAGGAGGAGTGACAATGCTATTCATCTGCCCATAGTAAAGTTGAAAGCAGTGTATACATACCTAGAGCAATTGTACATAGGATGTTCTTATGCAATAATGGCAGTGAAAAATGCCACAACATCCTCTCCACGGATCAAAGATATGCTCAATGACTTGTCAACTTTCCCTCAATGGATCCAGGAATTAAAGAAGTCGGCGGCTCATGCTGGAGCCGGCTTAGCGCTTGCTCGTGCAAAGACCTATTTGCCTGAGATGGAGACGACTGAGATGGAGGGCGGGTTTCCGAAGTTGAATGTTGACGGCTCGGAGTTTTCCCAGGAAGACTTTGTATGATGTGTAAAGAGACACGAGTGCTGGCGACTCAATTCTCTGAAGAGCTTGATTTGTCAAAATATCAAGCCAGCTACACAAAACAGAACAAGCGCATCAACCCGCCTGAGTACAAACCTTTTTTGCTGACTCCTCCACGCCATAAGCAATCCTTCGCCCCTGACATCGACCCGTCTGCTATCATCCGTGAGGACTCAATTTTCCAAGCTTTGTCAACTATCTAGTGGACGCCAAGGGACCTCCAGACCAAGCAGGACGAGCCGGCACAAAGGTGACCCGGAGGCGTTTGGTGCAGAAGACCAGCATAGGGACGTCAACTCGGAAAATTTGGGGGCCGACTTGCAGGAGTAGTTTTCTTGCTTTAAAAACTTGATGATTTACGGCCCCGGTTGGGTTTGTAATAAGAGTAGGCAAAATACTTGGTCATCTGTTGTGCCATCATGCACTTAGTACTTTTGAATTGGCCTCCTCAATGGACCGACTCTTTTTAAGTGACAAGCTGCTTGCATATGCATCGCTATACTTGTTCTTTAGAAATGAGCCAATCTTTATGGTTTACCATAAGCCGGCACAATAAGATCATGCCGATACTAGAGATAGATAACTAGACACAGTGCCATCCGATATGCCATTATATTGTTAATCTAAAAAGAATAACCCAGATTTCTAGGTTTGACCCGACAAATGATGATAATAGAATTATTCCTGTAAAGCAGAATAATACAATAATATGAAATGATATATGTGCAATAGAAATAAAGTTGCATAATATTAAGTCGGCCTTTTGAGGCGTGGCATGAGGCCGTCTTTTGAGGCTCAAGTCTTGCTTCAACGAAGTTGGCGTGATAGCCTATGGTTTATCATCGCTTTCTGTAAGCCGCCTCTCACGTGACTTAAGCCGGTGTTTAAACCTTGACAAGTTCAGGATCAACATGGATTGACTTATCAAGAGGACACCTGGTCACCTTTTCGGAGTAGCATCAAGCAGACATGCAGGTTTAACAAAGTTTTATAATGGCATATGTCGGGTCAAGAGGGATGTTAATTGCTAAACTCGATGAGTCGGAAGCCCCCAAGTGACCTATGATCAAAGAATAAAGACTCATACACAATTTCGGAGATGAAACAACAAAGACCCCGAGTTTCAGGGATGCCAACTTTATTATATTGATCATAAAGATATATACATAGGTATGTACAATAAGATGGAGCCAGTGGCTCTAAGTGTAATAAGGCCGGAGATGAGCAATGTTCCAAGGCCTGTTGGTCTCCTCCTCAGAGGTACGGGACTTTTTGCGTTCACGTATATCGACAAGATAACATGACCCGTTGTTGAGGTTCTTGCTGATGACAAAGGGCCCTTCCCATGGTGGTGAAAGCTTATGCATGCCTGTTTGATCTTGAATCAAGCGGAGCACTAAGTCACCTTCCTGGAAAGTCCGACTACGAACCCTACGGCTATGATAGCGACGTGGGTCTTGCTGGTAGATAGCTGATCATGTTGCTGCAAGATCGCGTTCCTCTTCCAACGCATCCAGAGATTCCTGACGAGCTTGTTCATTATCTGCTTCAACATATACGGCAACCCTTGGGCGAGTCGTGATGGATATCACTTGGCAAAACAGGTTCTGCTTCATAGACCAGAAAAAATGGCGTGTAGCCTGTGGACCTGTTGGGAGTAGTCCGTATGCTCCAAAGGACTGTAGGGAGTTCCTCGACCCAGTAGCCAGGGGTTCGTTCTAGAGGAACCACAAGTCTGGGTTTGATTCCACGTAATATCTCCTAATTAGCTCGCTCGGCTTGTCCATTAGACTGCTGATGTGCAACTGAGGCTAAATCAAGCCAGATATGCTCACGTTGGCAGAACTGTTCCATTGTTCCCTTGGATAAGTTGGTGCCATTGTCTATGATGATGCTACGTGGATAACCAAAACCAAAAATCAGCTTTTTCAAGAATTTCACCGATGTCTCAACATCACAATTGTTGATTGGCTCTGCTTCAACCCATTTGGTGAACTTATTAACCGCCACCAGAAGGTGGGTCTTCTTATCCTTGGATGGCTTGAACAGGCCAACCATCTTTATCCCCGGACTGCAAACGGCCAAGTGATTGGTATCATCCGTAATTCTTGAGACGACACATGAGCCTACCGTGCAAATATGTGACAACCAGCGCAGTTCCGCACAATGTCCTCGGCATCTGNNTGAGCTGTAAGCCAATAAAAACCATGCTGAAAAGCCTTGCACTACTGGAATCAGGTACTCTGCCGTCTGCCATAGCGGACGGCAAAGGGCAGGACCACCGACGGCAAAGCCTTTGCCGTTGGGCAGCATACGACAAAATTTCCGGCACTGGGAACTCCGGTAAAGGAGTGCTTTGCCGTCTGCCTTTATACAACGGACGGCAAAGTGTTTTTGCCATCAGGCAGCAGACGGC
>CBMN010035593.1:58-12054 GCA_000582825.1 Hordeum pubiflorum | reverse complement strand
TAGGAACGGAGGGAGTAGTATGTAGGTCTGTAGCCATCATGTTCTTCGATCCAATGACCAAACATATTGACAACACTACGCGGCAAACATAAGACGTGACTTGGATGACTGTCCATGTAGCGCGTGCAAAATTGCATTGGAAGAAGAGATGTTTTATTGTCTCATCATTGTGACAGAAACAATTCTTCTTGCTTCCAAGCTTGTGGAGGCGAGCAAGGTTGTCCTTTGTTAGGACTACGCCTTGGTGAAGGCACCACAAGATTCTATTTTTATTTTTAATGGTACTTTCTATTCCAAATCTTTTTGTTCTTGTTCACTAGTACTTCTGAGTGTGTGAGTGCCCAATACAGAGTTGACCGTGAACCCACCATTCTGAGTTAGACTTCGGCGAAATTCATCCTGGCCTTGCATCAACTGGACTGATGCCAACCGGCCCAAAAGGGTATTGCCATAACATGGCGAGACCGACCAAAGTCCCGCCTGAAGGAGATATTAGGCGACGACTTGCTCATAACATGTGCAATTGTATCACTTTTGTCTGGAGCAGCATGGTACAGGGCCGAGTATTGTTCCCGGAGCGTGGCATTACCTACCTACATAAGCGAATCTCTGAGCTGTCCCTAATTGCGAAAGATCTGAAGCGACTGAAATGTTTCTTTGCTGCCATGAGGTAACGAGCCATGATATCCGTCATCTGCTAGACAAGAAACGATTTGATCTGACAAGGCGCCTACTAGTGTTGTTATGTGGGTTGCAGGCCGGGAGGCTTGTCCTTCCTTTTGGAAAATAAAGTTGTGTTGATGTCATAAAACTGTGTTGATGCAACAGTAAATGTAATAACAAATGGCCACACTAACATGACTTTGTAAAAAATTATAATCGGATGTATTTTCTTACGGTGTTAACTCATGCTACTATTACCCAATTAGCATGACCCAATCATTCACCATTACTTACGATTACTTCAGCTATTTTTGTGAAAGAGTTATAACAGATTGCTTGATCATTTGTTAAATATTTTGAGTCGTATCATGTAATGAGTTGTATTTAACGAATGCAATAATATTTCGTGAAAATTACTGGACCGTGTAGAGGGGAACATACCATGCAGAGCTGTGTTAACCAATTTACACCTTTTTCCTTGCAGAGCGAAGAAGATATTTGGTTTCTCAGTATCTCTCATCCTCATCAATCTAGCTTCTATCATGGAGCGTGCTGATGAGAATCTTCTCCCAGCAGTTTACAAGGAAGTCAGTGTAGCCTTCAACGTTGGTCCCACCGATCTGGGATACCTTAATTTTCTAATGAACTTTCTCAAGTCGATAGCATCCCCCTTGGCAGGCATCCTTGCTCTCCACTACGATCGCCCGGCGGTGCTTGCGATAGGCACTGTCTTCTGGGCCTTATCAACAGGGGCTGTTGGTGTTAGCCAGCATTTTGGGCAGCTCGCATTCTGGAGAGCTGTGAACGGCCTTGGACTTGCCATTGTAATACCGGCGCTTCAGTCATTCATAGCAGATAGCTACAAAGACGGTACACGTGGTGCTGGGTTTGGTCTGCTAAGCCTCATCGGTGCAGTGGGGGGTATAGGTGGTAGTGTTGTGGCGACACTCATGGCTGGGAAGGACTACTGGGGGTTGCCTGGGTGGCGTCTTGCGTTTATTATGGTTGCACTTGTTAGCTTGATAATTGGCATTCTTGTGTACCTGTATTCCACTGATCCAAGAAGGATCCCTGGCAATCATCTTCTAGATGACGATGACTACGAGAGGTATTCCTCTTCTTTTAAATTTTTTCAGTTTTGTGCTTGTTTAATTTATTTTATCTTATCTTCCGAGGCTTCGTTAATCAGAACTACTATCGGTGTATTGTTAAAAGAATGTAAAGAACATGCTCTTTTCCCAGGTTACATCTGTCCAGCAAAGACGTTCTTCCTCCGCCCTCTATCTGGATGGATTCTTGGGTAGCAATGAGAAGTGTCATGAAAGTCAAGACATTTCAGATCATTGTGTTGCAGGGGATAATCGGCTCATTGCCCTGGACGGCCATAGTTTTCTTCACCATGTGGTTCGAACTCATCGGTAGGGCAAAAAAGCTGATAAACTCCTAGTACATTTTTCCATTCTTTTGGACCTTGCCTTTGTATTTTCTTATATGAAAATCAATAAAAATACGCAGCACAGTCTTTGCTGTTACCCTAAAAATACCTACATTAAACTGAAAGTAGCAGTTCTCCAGAAGAAAGCTGAATATTGACGGTGTTAACTCCTCTTAGGTTTTGACAACAGGAGCTCGGCAGCATTGAACAGCCTATTCGCCATCGGGTGCGCCAGTGGAGCTTTCCTCGGCGGTGTGTTGGCCGATCGGCTGTCGCGGCACTACCCCGACTCCGCGCGCATCATGTGCGCTCAGTTCAGCGCCTTCATGGGCATTCCGTTCTCATGGATCCTCCTTACAGTCATCCCTCAGTCCACCGACTACTGGTTCGCCTACGCCGTCACGCTCTTCTTCATGGGCATCACCATCAGCTGGTGCGCTACTTCGGCGAACAACCCCATGTTCGCGGAGGTGGTCCCTCCAAAGCACCGCACCATGATCTACGCCTTCGACCGCGCATTCGAGGGCTCCTTCGCTTCGCTGGCCGCTCCTGCTGTTGGCTTGGTCACCGAGAAGATATACGGCTACGACGCCAAGACTGTGAACATCGCAGACGGATCGGCGGAAGGAGCATATGCGCTGTCAAGGGGGCTGCTCACCATGATGATCGTTCCTTTTGGTGTCTGTGTCCTGTTCTACAGCCCTCTGTACATTGTGTTCAAGCGCGACAGAGACAGTGCCAAGGTAGCCAGCTTCAAAGACCAGGAGCTAATCTGAAGAATCTCATGTTCAGGCATCTTTAGGCTGACAGATCAGAAAGGTTGGGTTCGTTCTTCAGGTTGATAGATAGATTCGGGCTGCTTGCGATGAGCCACTCGTTTTCTTCTTTTCTTGTGGGGAAGCCACTCGTTTTCAATGGCGATATATTCCCCTGAAGAAGTAAATGCCAAAATATTTTTCAGATTCAGCCCATGCTGATGTTTTTCTAGTAGCTGCACTACCTGGCTAGCTAGTTTGTAACAGATAACAAATTTGAGCGAAAAATAATTGATTACATTTGGACAATTTGAGGCGGTAGGTTTTTGATTGATTGCTCTGGAAAGCATTGCTACCTCTAATGCTTCATGATGAGTTTGCAGCATACGATGTTGTAGTAGTTCAAGGAAATGACGTAGTCCCCACTTGGAACATGGGGACATTTTCCACATTATGCAGAAAATAAAAAATTTCCTGTGAAAATCGCTAGAAAAATCGTGTGGATTTCCTGTGTCCGAAATATAGCTTAAACGCATAAGCTGAACTATTCCGAAGGTAAAAAATAACTATTGGAAGAATCTTGTGAAAATAATCCTATAGGATTCAGTTGTAAGAACCAAACAATTCACGTAGGATTTTTTTTCAAGGATTTCATCAGAGCTCACGCGGAAATACTTTGAACCAGAGCAGCCCAACAATTCTAATCTTATAAATCGAACGATCTATATAAAAGGAGTTTACTAAACAAAAAATCATCGAATCAAAAAGGATCTGAAATTAAAGTTAGCCAAGGCCTTGTATAATGCAAGACACTTAGGAAAGATGCTTAGAGAAATAAATCAATGTCTTTTTAAGCATTGCGTATTTGTAGAGGGTGGACGCTTAATTAGGCGTCTCTCCCCTAAGAATAGATACTGGTGCTTTAAGAAAATCCAGTTTATTTTTCTAAGCACCTCCCTAAGCAGCTACCACTATACAAGGCCTTATGATGCTCTTGATCTCGTTTAGAATTTTCATGGATCATAAGAATTGTGTATGGATCAAAATTTGCATGGACCACATGATTCTAAAAATGCAAGAATAGAAAAAAAAAGGAATATGATAGAAACGCACACGCGGAACAGAATTAGTAAATATTAGAATTATATCAACTTTGTTGTTTGGTTCACAGAAATGGAAAGACACATGAATACTATAAACATGATCAAATCAAAGTCAAACCGCATTGTAGGAGTAATTGAGAACAAAGGATTTATTTTTTATTTTTCCCTTTCCCCATTCATTTGAATAAAATGCATGAATAATAACGCCATATTTTTTTCTATTCTCATGTTTTTTCTCTATTTTTTCTTTCGACCGAAGGAGCCCCTCTGTCTCAGACGGAAGCAATTAGTAGACCTTGGTTCTTTCAGTGATGACATGGCGCTCTGGTGACGCCGCTCCTTCTCTCCCATTGGCCCAGCCTACCACGATCTACGTGGCAAACCAGGTCCACCTACCAACAAAATCAGCACGCTACTGACAAAAGGGTCCCGGCACAAAGCGCGCCCACCCGTCATGGACACATCCCGCATATACTGACAGGCCCGCCCCTCCGCATCCCGCTCATCCGTATTGATCCGCACCGGCCCGCCCCCTCCCCCTCGACGACGGCGCAGATGGCGAGCGACGGCGCGGTGGCCACGCCGGCGAAGGTGACCCCGAAGAAGGCCAACCTCCTCGACCCCCACTCCATTAAACACCTCCTCGACGAGACCGTCTCCGAGGTACTGCAACACACACTAAACCCTACCCCTCCCTCTCCCGTTCGAGATCTATATCCCTCTCCCGTCCTCTTGGTTCCTCTAGATTTGGCCACTCATGATTCAGTCCCGCGGTACGATCAGCTCGTGAAGGCCAAGGGCTATGCGGAGAACACGCGGCTGGGCAACTGGAAGCTCCTGATCGGAACGGCCGTGATCGCCATCGCGCTACTCGCGCAGTTCTACCCCAAGAAGTTCCCGCAGAACCGCGAGTTCCTGCTCGGCTGCATCGCGCTATATCCTTTGCAGTGATTGTTTTCTTGTTCTGATGAATCGGTGTTAGATCTGGTTTTTGTTGGGAACTGGTTGGAATTTGTTGCTTGTTACTGTTGGTCCTTGACTTCATGGTGGATACGTATGTGGTGATGAATGTGGTGCTGCTGATCCTCAGCTACACCAAGGAGAAGGATGCCATCATCTTCACCCACCCTCCTGCTGTGAGTTCTATATTCATCTGGATTCTTTGGTCCTCAATTCCAACTGTAAATCTTATTGATTACTCTACACCTGGTTAGTAAGCAGTCTCGACACCATGTTAAATGAAAATTGTACGAGTTACATGTGATATATACTGAATTATGACTATGTAGATTGTATTTTAATCAGATATGATCCCCTCCCACCTCCGCTGATGATGTTGCAGTTAAATATTTATGTGGTATTTTTTTTTACTGGTGTCAAAGCTGACCAATGTTTAAGAATTTCGCTACATTGCAATTCCTGAAGAGTCAGACAATTTTTTGTTGCAAATGAAGTCCGTTTTATTCATCCCTCCTCTCAGGGAGCAGTTTCTCTGCTTTGTATGTTGTGTTACATCGTTCTGGAATGCATGCTCAAAAGTCTAAACCGTGTTATTCAATTCTCCATGATGCATCATTTTTACCTGTTTAATTGCAGTTTACTGTGATATACTATGCTGAGTAGTTGCATTGTTTTATACTTGCTATCAATTTTTATTGAATGCTCGAGCACTAGTGTGTGATGTTACAATTCACAAACTGTATATGTGGTCAATAATAGAAGAAATGAAAAACAACATTTGAAATAACTGAAATGGCAAGGTGTTCAACCATTTTGCTTCTTGACCATAATGACAAATCTGCCTGGCTGTTCAGTTATTTGTAGTCGCTGAAGCATATATTTCATCAAGTACTTGTAGTGTTGTTGGTCCAGAAAAAACTTTCTTATTAAGATGGATGCGGTTTTGATGCCTTACTCGTTGGACTATGAGCACATCTTATATTCGAATATGCCTAATGGTGAACAGATGTTCTTTTTGATTCACACTCATGTTCATTACATTTGCCGTCATGGTTTTAATAGCTTTGTTAACTTATGATTATAAATACTTTCCACAGGGTTCTTTCAATAACACTGGCCTTGTTATATCTTCAAAGTTACCAAGATTCTCGGACATGTACAATCTTTCAATAGCCAGTGCAGATCCAGAGTCTATCTCTGCTCACAAGCCTGTCCACTTCACTAAGAGTGTTACAAAATGGTATGTTTGCCCTATGTTTATTGGGCTAATATAAGCCATCAACATGTCTTGTTTAAATGATTAAATCTGAGCGGTACCGAAGGCACCTTCTTTTACTTAGCATTGTTCACACATTTCAAGTTTATTTAATTCTGACTGTTATTCTAACCATAAAGCATGCAATCGATTGATGCTTCTACCAGCTGTTCAGTTTCCCTGTGCAGTCAATTATCAATGCATATCTGCTCCAAATATGCTTGGTGTATCTTTGTATGGCTTAATATTACCTGGTATATACACTAGAAACGCTTACGCAGGTGTCCTTGAAAGACATACAGGCTTCATTGCACGCAATAGAACCTCTCTGCGTTTCGATATCAGTCTGCAGATACTAGATGCACATTGCAATTGACCTGGCAAAATACACAAGGGCATGCTTGTATCATAACATTCTTTTTTTATCTCCATTACCAACACTGTTATTGCCTTCTTGGGCAGGTTTACGAAGGAAGGTGTTCTTGTGGAGGGCCTGTTCTGGAAGGACGTTGAGAGACTGATTGATGACTACAACAACGAGCGCAAGAGCAAATGAATTACTGGCCCTTGTCATCATTATCAGGATGAAGCTTAGCCTAATCGAAATAGACAATGTTTTTGATAACTGTACTGTTTGAACTGGCGAATGAAGGATCATTAAGATAATACATCATTGCAGTTTTATTTTTCTTGGTATACAGGTCTATCTCTAACAGTTATATCACCGTGTGTCCCAGCGTTTTGACTCATCTGATCTTGTTCTGCTGTTTCACCGTACATCTCACCATTTCCTTTCTATCATATCCTTCTATGCAAGCTGCGTAGTCGGTTATTTTTTGAATGGTAATCTGTAAGAATACAGCATGTACCAGCCTCCCATCAGATGTAGCCCAGGTTACTGCCGGTGTATGTTGAAAGTAACGTTAGGATGCTGTGAATGTGAAATCTAATGAACAAGATGAGGTTCAGAGCATGAACTCTGAAATAGCCAGTTTTATGTGCCAACCACAAGCAGTAAGAGCATCGTTCACTATGCTCTTCAAAACAAGAATGCTGCAAAACAGTCCAGATAAACTCGGAAACACTTCTTTATGCTGGCAAAATAAAGTTTGCTCATTTCTGTACATCAGATGCAAAGCCTGAAAAGACATGAGTAAACAACCATGGAATTTTGCTGAGATAGTTGCAGTTGAAGAACTCCCTCGCTTCGCGGCCATAACAGCATCACTGTCCAGGTGTGCTTCTCATCCTAGGAGGTTCAGTGCCGATCTGATTGGGTCACAATAGCCTCAACACGGTCTATGGATGCTTGCAATCGTCCATAGTTCATACTGAAGGCGGGTTCTCCTGTGCCAACAGCCCTGCATTGAGCAAATATAAAAACAAGTTGAATTGTAGTGTCCACAAGTTCAAAAGGCCCTGTTAGCAGGCTTTTGATACATAGTGCTATCCTGCTTGCAACAATGTCTTGCAATAATATTTTGGTGTTGACTCAGACTTACCCATGAATCTCAGGAAGCACATATTCAGCTTTCCAACCGAGCCTCAGATCAAACCCGGGAAACAGGTTGAGTTTTGATTTGTTTCTTATGTGAGAAACACCATCTCCCCCCAAACAAGTAGTTAGTTTCCACTTCCATCCAGTCGCCTTCAGTTGGAAATTGTGACCAATGCCGACCTGTATTACCAATGTTATTAGAAATCTCATGTGATCGAAGTCAACTCTGAAAAAAGGGCATTTTATCTCTTAAGTAATTTAGCCTTTACAAATTTGACCATGTTCACATATGTGGTTCGGCCCACTGGTGTACCAGGTGCTAACCGCATATATTTGCTAGATGCAGATGGGGATTACATATCATTTGCAATCTAGTAATAGTAAAGCTCATAGACATTCTTGCCAGGGCAAATGGTGTAAAGTCTTATCCTGATGCATACAAATGAAGAAATGAAGCCCAATATTTCATGTACCATTTTGAAGGACCAATCCGTCCCTGTGATTGAAAACTCAAACAAATAGCAATCCTTAACCACCAAAGGATACTGTTATAGCCTCAGAAACACTTTCATTTTAACGACCCAAAATTTGGCATGATGATGGCTAAGCACCATAGCAATGGCTGTTGCAAACTAAAGCATACAGCAGAGAAATTGTATCCTCAACTCTCCATCTACCCGAGAACATCTCTATATCACAGGGCCAACATATGCCGTTCCTTCTAGTTTCTTGTAATAAAGTTGATGGATACCAAGGGGCAATTTTCGAAGAATACTCAGACCAAAGCTGTCACATATACAAGCGGCACTTTCTACAGAAAACAAGTAGGTTTAATTGTGTTGTAATAAAATATTTTTCTATAACATTCCATTATCAGAACCATCACAGAAACACACCAAGATAATGCTTTTTCAGCACTCATAAACTGATATATGAACTGATCCAACTTCAGTTCTCATTTCTAAATTCTGCTTACATTAATTCTGTGCATCAAACGCATGCATTAACTGGCATTTCTCGCATGATAATAACTAATAACAATTATCAAAATACATAATTAGTACATGGCAGATGGCACGGGCAATTTAACGTTTCTAATTGCGGCATAACATGCCATATTGCAAGGAGTAGTGTGGACTAGCTGCCAGTTGCCTCACCACAAAGCCATGCCAAATATGTAATCACTTCTTGCTCAACGATATACATGAATAGAAAGACTGAATTACGCAAAGAACCTGAAGGTTGAGATACTTTGTGACTGGTATCTTCTTGGAGAGCAGCTGTATGTCACCACTGATGGGCTTGTACTGGAACTTCCACTTCCGGTCGAAGTCCAGGGGCTTCAGAACTACCTTTGCCTCAAAATCATTCACCTCTAGATTGTAGAACTGAAAATGATATATGGCATTAGACACTCAGATCACAGGTGAACTGGTTACGCACAGCACAGAGAGTAACAACGACCACTATGGCAAATTGGCAACATAACCCAAAAACTAAAATTGGCAAGATTGTGAGCAGGCGGATACTGTCCCAGTGTACACCAGGGGTAAGTAGGCAGCAACATCAGCAGCGTAAATTATTTCCAGTACGCGCATACCACCAACGTTTGGCCTAACGGAATCTTGCGAAATACAGTACATTGGACTACTGGAGCGAAATAATTGGGGGACAGATCTGCGGGCAGCCCAACACTCGAGAATTAGGGTTTAAGAATGGTTACCGACCTCGAAGTTGAGGCCGACGCGGAGGCCCTGGAGCTCCTTGCGGAACTTGAAGTGCAGCTCGGCCGGCACGATGTTGATGTGGTACAGCTCGTCCAGCGTCGTCGGTCCGTCCCCGACGCCCCCGTCGGCCCCTCCGCCGCCGACGCCCGAGCTTGAGGCCATCGGACGCGAGAGAGGAGAAGAAGCCCCTCTTTTCTTCTTCTCAGGTGGATTTTGGGCGGCGGCAGCGAGGTGGAAAGGCCGAATGAGCGATCGGCCGGCCCAGCCCGGCCGAAATCTACTAGAGCAGTGCTTTTGCACGTCGCACCCTCGCGTTTCTATATACAGCGTATGAGGACAAAGAGGTCTTTTTTTTTTCTCGCCTTCTCCGTGTGCTAAATTCACCCCCCTTCCTCGCCGAGCTTAGAGCATCTACAATCGGACATAGCAAATCCGGCCCTCTAAACGACCGCGGACGCGTCCGCAGACAGCGTCGGACGGCCCCTCAAAAATCCTGTCGGACAACCACGCTCCTCATGTCTAACCCTCAAACCCATACAAATTCATGCACGTCCCACATACATAAGAATATCGCAAAAGAATTAAATAGCTTCATAAATTAAACATAGTTCATACTTGAAATACATAGTTCAAACAAAAAGATATTTGAAGTACACAATGCAAACATTACACTCCTTGGTTTCCTCCTTCGTTTCCTCCTTGGTTTTCACTATGGGTCCACATAGCTCCATAAAATCACTGAATAGTTGTACCTGTAGGGGTTCATCTCGGATACTATGATGTATCTGTAGAAAATTCATAATCTGATCTGCATCTTGATCTGGGGTGTGGACTTGTTCTTCAGGTTTATCAAAATCAAGAGTGTCGGTCGCCCCTTCACCCTTGTCCTCGACAATCACATTGTGTAAAATGACACAACATGGCATTAAGTCTCTGATTCCCACATCATCACAACTCCAAGAACAATTCCCCTATGAGCTTGGAGTACTCTGAATGTCGTCCCCACATACTTCCTAGCTCCTTCTTGCATTGTTGTAAAGCGGCTCTGTTTGTTGACATGGGATCAGATATGGTCTTCACAAACGCCGCCCATTGAGGATAGATGCCATTTGCAAGGTAGTGCCTCATGTTGTAGTCATGCCCGTTGACATTGTAGTCGCATAGCGGCGCTTCCCATCGCAAAGTCTCCTGAACACGAAAGATTGGTGGAGGATATTGATGTCGTTGTGAGAATCAGGCATGCCAAGGACAATGTGCTAAATCCACGAGTCCTTTGATATCGTGGCTTTGAGTATGATTGTGCCATCTTTGGTGTGACCTTGGTGCACCCCGTGCAAACCTTTGAGATGTTGGTAAATGTAGTAGAAAACAAAAAAAAATCACCCTACGATCAAGATCTTGGATCACTATAAAGGTGCATACAATGTTAGATTGGATTGTTATCAACTTCGAGTTGCAACAGAAGAAGAGTTTGTGCAGATCGTTCTTGAAGTCATTTGAATCGTCCACGGCGATCCCTCAAACCGAAGACCGAAAGAACGACCTCTCTACGGACTACGCGTGTACATGCTTGACGACCGGCAGGGCTTCGTCGTACAGAGCTTTGCAGCACTGGAGAAATAGAGGAGGGAGAAGAGAACCTCACGGGGCTTCTCTATTATGTGGACAAGAGAAAACTAGAACTTGATCTAGTCTGGAACAAATCTAGACAAGAACTAGAACTAGAGGGAGAGAGAACTAGAGGGGTGCCTCCACCTGGAGAGAACTTGTGTGTTCAAACGGGGCGCCCCTGTAGTATATATAGGCGGAGGGGAGGGGAGGCAGCTCACTTGGGAAGGCTTCCTCCTTGTTGCTCCCAAGGAGTCCTCCAAATCAATTTCGCCACTCCCAAGCTTGTCCTACAAGCTAGGGGGCGCCATAACCTTGTTGGGCCCCTAGGGCCCATTAATTTTTTTCCTGTGTGGCCTTTAGTTGTTTTCTTTAGACCATAGCCACTAAATAAATCCTAGGTGCCTCTTAATCAATATTTAGAGCCCTCTATTGCTTATATTAGGTCACCGAAAACAATTTCAGTCTATATATCATTTCTAGGTATAATCCGATACTCCTTGAAACACTTCTGGTAACCCCAAAACGCTTTCGGTTTCTCTCGACACTATTTCTTTCATTCGTGAAACTATTCCAGAATATTTTTCACATATTCCCCACTCCACTAGAACTCAACAGGTCGTAATTACCTTAAGCGTGTGACCCTGTAGGTTCAGTGGAATATAGAGATGAACAAAACTTATTTTCATTCAATGATTAACAATGGAAATCATGGATATCCATGTTGACCGCTATATCCAAAAGAATGATATTCAAGTAAACCTTTGGTTATCATATGTTATTCCTTTTGCTTCGCGATACTTAACAAAATCCGAGGTGAGATATATCGGCATCCCCATGAGCCATACACATGCTCACTATATTGGTCTGCTCGTTATCGGTTTTGTTCTTCTTTTTGTTATCGTGTTCCAGCATAGCAATGAGATAGTCATGCAGATGATGATGGATGTCATCACACTGAGAGGTCCCTAACACTGGTGCAGCGACGTGCT
>CBMN010035587.1:0-13510 GCA_000582825.1 Hordeum pubiflorum | reverse complement strand
AATAATAATAATAATAATAATACGAGGTTGTCAAGATATATGGGATCGGTGATTTTTCAAAGCATGAAACCGTGCATAATCTGCTTGCATTCAATTTTGGCAAACATCTCACGCTCAACATAGTAGACCATCAGATCATTGAGCCAATGATCGCCTATCCTATTTCAAGGATCTCTCTTTAGCTAGATTAAATACTTGAGGAACACAAACTTGATGAATTTTCCACAACATCAAGATTTGACATTGAATTAATTAGTCTACATTATGAATTCTAGTTCTGTCCTAGGCTTTAAAGTTCTAATACACTGCAAAGAAATCAATACACTGCAAATTCTAAAAGGAAAAGGCTAAAAAGGGGAGATAAATCAGCCTGCTCCTGCTCCTAGTTGTCGCTGCTTGCAGTACGATCTAGGCGACCTCCTCTTCGGCATCCATCGGCGACCAGTGTCGGCGGGCTCAACGCTTGCGCCCGCGGACATGGATGTGAGGCGGCACGCAGACATGCGACGGCGTGTGCGGGCATGCGGTGGCGGGATTGCTGCTGCGACTGCTTAAGCTAGCGAGGGATTTTTTTTTTTGACAGGATTCTCTTTTTCGTTCAATCGTTGTTACTGGGGTAATGCATCAAGCCCCCCATATCTGGGCATTCCAATTGGCCTACTAAGCCACTAAGGCCCAACATTCCAGTTGGCAGCGTATGTCTGGCTTGACGCGAGTTGGAAGAAGCACTCGCTTCAAGCTCAAGGTACATTTTTTTTAAGAAATAGCTCAAGGTACATGGTCGCTCAGAAAACGTCCGCAGATTGGCCGCTAGCCGCTCGCCCTCAAGTATGTAGGTAAATCGCGACCCGATCGCTTCTCTCGTCATTTTTTTGGTTTTTTTACTTTTGGTTTCACTTTTTTTTCTTATACAATATTAAAATTTTGAAAAAACTGCTCAACCATACAAAAGTATTCATACCATTCAAAAAAAATAATAATCATATATTTGAAAAAAGTTTAAAGTGTATAAAAAATTGTTTTAAGTGTATATAAAAATGTACAATGTGTATGAAAATATGTTAATCATGTATTTGAAAATTTTAAAAGTGTATAAAATATATTTATATGCATAAAAAATGTAAAATATGTATAAAAAATGTAGACATCAAAATGTATTTAAAAAAATGTTAATGATGTACTTGCAAAACGTTAAACATGCATAAGAAAAATGTTTCTTATGTATACAAAGTATGTACAATCTGTATGACAAAAGTAGACATCAAAACATATATCTTAAAAACAAATCATGTATTTAAAAAACGTTAAATGTGTATAATAAATGTGTTCTTATGTATACGGAAAATGTATAATCTGTATAAAAAAGTAGGCATCAAAGCATATATCTGATATTTTGTTAATGAAGTATTAAAAAAATAATGAGTATAATACAGTGTTCCCACTCCATTCAAAAATGCATAATCTGTATGAAAGAAAAGCAGACCTCCAAACACACATTAAAAAATGTTAATTATGTGTTTTAAAAATCATAAACGTGTAGAAAAAATGTTTCTGCTATATACAAAAAAATGTACAACTGCATTAAATAAAAGTAGATACCAAAACATATGTGTCTACCTACTGATCTATTATGATGGATTCTTGTGCACCTGTTGTAATTGCTACAGAATTGCATAGTTTTGGGTCCTCCTCGATCAAGTGGGCTTATGATTCTGTTCTTTACTTAGATAATGTTATTTCATATTGCCCTGACTTACATACAACAAATATAACTATTTATAATTATTTATGGACTAAGCCGGACTCACCGCTCCCTTGAGCTACACTTTGTATTTGAGGTTAAATTCATTAAGGATGCCATCACAATCACAAGCATCCAGAACGGTTTGAGGTTCAAGCCTGCATATGCCCAAGGCATCCCGATTACCTTTGATCCGGTTTCGGGTGTATATAGTCCTACTTTTTTCTCTATTGGCGACCCTAGGTTATTGAATCCACGAACAATGCTAATTGAAAGATGATTGTAACAACTTCTCGTCATCGTTAGAAGTTTCAGTTTCCCGGACTGAAATTGCACAGTTTGAATAGAGAAACAGTAATAAGAGACTATTTTTTAACAACTATTTCTTTTCCAGATCTTGCCATCGTGTTACAGAATATGTTCACTCGTACTATCTCAATCCTTAGCTAGGAGACTCGGAAGACTGGTCATTATAGATCACAAAATGACTTGCATATATGAACCACCATCCCATACTACCAACAATGCTCGTCCTTCATGTGATGTGTGGATTAGCCAATTGGATTATGTTGATCCTTGGTTGTGGGCAGCTATAGATATCAGTTCAAACACTCTGCTCATTGGTCGCTGAGTAGATAGTGCTATATCCTATATGACCTGTTACTACCATCGCTAGGCCCGTGGGTAGAACTAAAGCGGAATCAAAAGCTTGAACCTTTGCTCCAGCGCAGCCGCAAGAGCTTTAATTTAATGGTTCATCTTCACTATTCGTGCAATGTTGGTTGTTTATGTCAAGATAGGATCACGACTTCTCCAGAGACTGTTTGGTGTGTTCGGTGTTATGGTTTTTTTAATGGATTTTCAAGTCGGCGATGTTCCATTCCTATTCGATAGTCTTGACAGCTTCTTGTTGTCTGGCGGACCCTGTCATCTTGCTTGGCATTGAGTTGGTGGCCTTCGCTATCTTTTCGATTGTGTTTTTTCTTTCACCTGCTTATATGAGGATATTTCTTCACCAAAACTGTTTTGAGACGAAGGGGTTTATTGATCACTTGGTCTGCACAAAAGTTGAAAGTGCTGGCTAGATTTGTACAAAAGTTGAAAGGGCTTACTGCTGCTAGCTCTGTGTTATGACGTGCGTCACTGCAATCGCGAACTCGCAACCTACGCCTTATCCGCAAACTAAACTGAACAATGGATATATGCGCCACGAACGTCGTGCGCGCAAAGTGTCATGATGCACTCATACATCGTCTTTCTTCTCCTCCTCCTTTTGCATCTTTTCTGATGAAGATTTGTCCCAAATAACCATATCTTCATGAACGGATATATGAGTCGTCACTAATTAACCATGACCACACATGGTTCCGGCGTAGCTTTATTAGCCCATAAAGAGTATTGCCTACGTGGTAATCTTTCCCGTAATGTGGACGGCCACAACGGCAGTGGGGGATATCCGAGCCTGAGCAAGCATGTTATGGCTGCCTCAAGCGAAATTATTTTTGTTTGTGGTACTACTATGCAACTGCCAGGCCTGCCGCGTCGGTCGTTGACTGTAGGGTGTGTAGTGTGGGCTGCCAACGGAAAAAGATGCCCAAAATGTGATTTTGCCATGGGCTGATCGCTGTGTAAAGTGGATTTTACTCGTCAGCCATGAGTCGAGTGCGCGTGGATGGTGGTGGGCCCGGCCGTCGTCGGCGGCGTCAGAGCCCTGTCCGTTAGGCGAACTTATAAAACGGCTGCTGAATTGATCCATTTGTGCAAACGGTGCGACCATCTCAGATCAGAAGCTACCGAATTGATCAACAAAGAAGAGCAGCAAAGTTCGCATCATCTCATCAAGGTCGACCGATGGCGTTTCTGGGAGGATCATTGCGCGTGACGAGGAGCATCAACAGCCGGAAGACGGTGGAGGGGAAGAGCCACGGTGGGTCAGGGTCGTGGCGCTGGCGGCAGGCGCCGGCGCCCGTGAGGCAGCTGTTCTGGAGGGCGAGGCACGCCGTGCTGCGGCCGAAGCGCCGCGCCGTGAGTTTCGGGTACGACCTCAAGAGCTACTCCAAAAACTTCGACGACGGCCTCGTCCCTGCTTACCGCCTCTAGCGACACCCGCATGGTTTCTTCTTCTTCTTCTTGCTAATTTTCTCGCCGCCTGGCTGGAGATCACAGCACGAAGCTAGAGAGTTTGAAGCGTCGTCAACTTGTGATTTGCTCCTCCTCTAGCTCAGCAACCAGTGTATATTAGACAGTACTGTTCATACACAAATTGCTTACTGTTGAAAGTCTGAAACTTCCAAGAAATGACAGTGTATCTATGTTCCTGTTGAAAGTCTGCTTACTGTTGAAAGTCTGAGACCGGAAGACTGGGCATCATAGAATTTTTTTGAACAGTCAGGGGTTGGGGATCCCCGCTTGGATTTATCTCATTTCAAAGAAAAAATTGACTTCGTTTATAAGAAAAATCAGATCAAAAATCTGAACAAACTGGCTCCGTTTATGAGGAAACCGGCCCGAAAACCGTACAAACAACACCCAGACAGGGCATACCTAGCTATAGGAGACAGAAGGACCATCATCATGAAAGATACTCATAGATGTGAGGTGTTGTTGAGGGATCACAATACCAAAACTTTACAAGCAGCCTAACGCACCGCACAGACGTGAGTACCAAACCCCATGTCCACCAGCCCCCACAAACCTCCGCCTGCACGCACAACCTAGCTCCCAGCAGCGAGCCGCCACCTCGCTGCTGAGCAGCAGCCACCTCGGCGCCACGAGATGCCAGATCGCAGCGGCGTTGTGCCTGGAGCCCCGACCCACCTGGTCGGGGAGCAACAAGGCCAGCTACAACTACGCACAACCAGTCCCGCCAGACCCGCACTACACGGCAAGCCACATGATGAGCGGCCGACCGTCCCCCTGCCACTGCCGAGCCAGATCCGGATCATACGCCCAACAACATTTCTGGTTGAGCCCGACACCACCATGCGCTCACCGCACCACCACGACTAACAGAGACACCGGCCGCCAGACGAGCCTGCATGAACCCAGCCAGCATCGGCCAAAGGCATTGAGCAACCATAGGGCACTTCCATGCCGACCTCCAGATCCAAGGAAAATCCCCAAGGATCCTTGACGCAACATTCCCAAGCTCTCGCAGCAGCGCAACAACGAGCAGCAACGCCGCCGCAGCTACATCCCCCGGTCCGTCGACGGTGCCGCCGCCGCACCCCGTTCCCCCTTGCCGCCCATGTGTGGACCAATGGGAGCACCGAAGCGACGGTCGATGCCCGCAACCACCGCCGTCCACCACCATCTTAGAGCTCGGCTTCATAAAGAATAGAAGCATCGATGACAACTTCATATATGTGAGAAACATCGCTCCCCGGCTTCACAAAAACAAGACCCCCCTTGCTTTTGTTCAAGCTCGATATTCGCAAGGCTTTTGATTCAGTCAAATGGAAGTACATTTTAGATCTTCTACAAAGGAGAGGTTTTCCAAGCAAGTTCCATGAGTGGGTTTCACGTTGTTATCTACTTCTTCCTCTTGGATCCTTTTGAATGGTGCGCCTGGTCCGCCGATTAAGCATGGTAAGGGACTAAGACAAGGGACCCGCTTTCACCTCTCCTCTTCATCATTGCCATTGACCCGCTCCAACAACTTCTACATGTTGCCACCACGAAAGGCCTGCTTCACATAAACAGAGGTAGACGTGTCGTCGTTCGTACCTCCTTATACGCGGACGATGCGGCGGTGTTCATGAAGCCCATCAAGCGGGATATTGACAACCTCTCCGCCATCCTTGATGGCTCCGGGGAGGTCACAGAGCTCCATACTAACTTCCATAAAAGCTCGGTTGTTCCCATTAAATGCCGCAACAAAGCTTGCCGGCCAAAACTACGACCTTCCCCATGAGATACCTGGGCCTGCCTCTTTCGGCATGGTAGCTCAAACCAGGTGGAATTACAATTTTTGGTGGATAAGGTGGCTGCCAAGATCCCCCTTGGGAGGGGAACAACATCACCACGATTGGTTGTTCGTCTCTTGTCAAGTCGGTGCTTTTCGCCCAAGTGGTCTACTACATCACCCCGCTCATCGTTCCTCCGAGCACTCTTCACAACAGAAACAAGCTTGAGCGTGCCTTCCTGTGTTCCGGGTTAGATAAGACGACGGGGGCCAAGTGGAAAGTAAACCGGGACTTACTTTGCCGACCTATTGAGCTTGGAGGGCTTGGTGTGCTTAACACCACGGCGAGGGCTCTCCATCTAAGATGACCTTAGTTCAAGTGGACGGAGCCCTCAAAGCTGTGGGGGGCATGGGCAACCCTTGTGACGAGCAAGATCTGAACCTATTTTACGATTTGCCAATTGGATTATGCTCGTGGGCAGCTTCCTATAGATATATTGGTTCAAACGCTATTGCTTTGTCTTTACTCTCTGCTTTCCAGACGTGGTTAGCAGGATGTCGGAAAGTTGTTGGTCTAAGTAGATAGATACAGAGAGCAATCGAGTGCACTCCACGTGCTATATCCTATGTGCGAACTCAAGCTAAATCAAAGCTTGAATCTTTGTTCCGCCGCAACCACAAGCACATTAATTTGTCAGTCCATTTTCATTATTTGTGTAATGTTGTTTACATTGTTTATGTCAGGATAGAATCATGAGTTCTCCGAGACTGTTCGGTGTGTTCGTTGCAATGGTGTTCAGTGGTTTTTCAAGTCGACGTTGTTCCATTCTTGTTTGGTAGTCTCGGCGGCTTCTTGTTAGGTGTGGCGGTTTCTATAATCTTGCTCGGCGTTGAGTTGGTGGCACGCTATCTCTTTTATTGTCGTTTTTCTTTAACCTGCTTATCCATGAGGTTTTCTTTCCTAGGTCTGTACAAAAGTTGAAAGTGCTCGTGCGTGTAAAGAGTCAAGATATAGTCATCGACTCATCGTGTTTCTTCTTCTGCTCCTCTTGCTTCTTTTCTGATGAAGATTCGTCCCCAAAACAATATCTATATATGAGTGGTCACTAACCACGACCACATGGTTCCAACGTAGCTTTATTAACACATACATTGACTTTTATGGGAGAGAGATGCCATCGCCACGCCGATGCCGCGTCGATCAGTCTTTGACTGTAGGTGTAGTGTAGGGTGGCAACGGGAAAAGATGTCCAAAATTTGATTTTGCCATGGGCTGGTCGCTGTGTAAAGTGGATTTTTTTTGTCAGCCATGAGTTGAGTTCGCGTGGGTGCCTGGGTGGTGGCGGGCCCGGCCATGGCCGTCGTCATCGGAGCTCCGTCCATTCGGCGAGCTTATAAAACGGCTGCTGAGGAGCCCCATTTGTGCAAAAACATCCATCTCAGATCAGGAGCAACCTAATCAAGAAAGAGCAGCTGCCAGTAGAGCCGTGTTTAATCACTCATCAAGGACCCTATGGCGTTTCTAGGAGGATCATTGCGCGTGACGAGAAGCATTGGCAGCCGGAAGATGACGGAGGGGAAAAGCCACGGTGGGTCGAGGTCGTGGCCGCAGGCGCCGGCGCCCGTGAGGCAGCTTTTCTGCAGGGTGAGGCGCGCCGTGGTACGGCCGAAGCGCCGCGCCGTGAGTTTCGGGTACGACCTCAAGAGCTACTCCCAGAACTTCGACGACGGCCTCGTCCCTGCCCGCCGCCTCTAGCCACACCCGCAGTGTCTTCTTCTTCTTTTCGATTTACTTGCCGCCCGGCCGGACCATGCGGCTTGAGGCTCGAGAGTTTGAAGCGTTGTCGATCACCTTGTAGTGCACAGAGTTTGAAGTGAACTATAGTGTTAGACATTACTGTTCATGCACAAGTTTCTTAGTGTTGAAATTCTGAAACTACCGATGAAATGACACAGTGTATCTAATGTGCTTCCTTCTATGTAGTCTGGAAGCCGTTACTTGCCATGATGGGATGGGATTTAAAATATTTATATTTATGTCGCGCGCGCTAGAATACACTCTCGCACGGGGGCTTCTCTCGCTATTGCTGTCATTTTATTCTCGAGATGAAACCAATGTAGTAAGATCTGTTTGATATGGGAGTGAAGTGCATTTTCAATGTCAATTTTTAGGAGGCATGATTCGGAACCCCCCTTATAAAAGTTTACAATTTCGTATGTAGATCAGTGGTGAGATTAAAACTTACTCTTTTGATTAAGACATATTATAATGTATTTATTCCATGTGATCAGAATGTTCAGGCCCCTCGAAACTCCCATTTGGTAGATAATTGATCACTTAGGCTGAGATCCATCCATACTAGAAGCATCAGCGTGCGTTGTTGTGCTGTTGGATTAGAATGCAAAGTTATGCTTGCCTCATTGCACCAAGAGATTTTGCGAATAGCTTGGAAATTCTGATTAAACCAAGATATATTATTCTTCGAAAGAAAGTCTGACATGTTCTACAAGTTATTTGCTTGATTGTTAAGAGGGGCATACACATGTAATTGTTATCTTGATTTGATGTTGCTCAATATATTCAACATCTGAAACAACAACCTTTAGCACATACAACCATACTTCACGCATACAAGCAGTCTCGGTCCTCGTTGGTTCCCAAGCCAAACAAAAACTATTTTGACATGCCAATGACGTCTAAGATAAATAGATGTCTAACTAAAGCTACATACAGAACATTGAACTCATGTGATGGCCCTGACTAACTACGAAAGCACTAACTCACCATCGTTACTCTCTCATATCACCCCATTTAGATTTAGCAAAACATCATGCAAAAATACAAACCTCATTATATTTCTGCATATAGACCATTAAGGGTTCAAATAGTTCTCAAACGACAACAGTGCCGCCACAATGGGTTGTCATCACTTCTAACCCCTCCAACTAATTTCCAGTTGCCTCCATTTTTTTTCCTCGGGCAGTTTTAATAGAAGTGAGTAGAAAACACGTGAAGGCAAGAAGCCCGTCCACTACAACCAAGCCAAACAGGAGCAATCACAGGAGATGCACACCGACACGACATGATGATATCTAGCTTGTATTAGCAATAACAGAGTAATATCATCACAAAATCCTTGGAAAAAAGCAAGCAAAAACCTTTCATTTCCAATACGAACCATGGGACCAACATTACCAAAGCTAGAATAGATATCTCTACTGTTAAAGAGGAGTTGAGGATTGTATATTGGTATCTTCCTTTAATTGTATGAAATAACTCTGTTGGAAAAGATGACACCTAGGTGTCGCTTAGCCATGCTTAGGCGCTAGGCGACGGGCAAACGCCTAGTCTAGGGCATAAGCAGTAGTCCAGGCAGGGCGGGCAAGGAAATGGCCATTCCAACTAAGTGAAATTATTTTCTGACTTGAGTGAAATCAGTACTTTGAATTAAGTGAAATCAATGATTCATAAATAGTGAAATCATTTTTCTTTGAAATGAGTGAAATATATTATTTCAAAAGGTGAAATTTGTCTCTCGGATAATGATTGTTTTTTAATTTAGTGAAATCAGTGTTTGGAAAAGAGTGAAATCTTTTTCTAAATGAAGGAAATATGTAGTATTAAACTAGTGAAATCGGTCTTTTTGGAAATGAGTGTTTTTATAATTAAATGGAATACTTTTTTTGAAATGAGTGAAATCAATGTTTCTGAAAAGAAATCACTGTTTTGAATATTTCCACGGTCTCAATTAATGAGTGAAATCTGTTTTTAAGAAAGGTGTGAAATTTTGTTTTATGAATTTTGAAGATCATTTAAAATATATTCAAACATGTGAAAAAATATTTTAGAACATATTTTTATTCAAAATATATCAATGAATAAGTATCTCACAAGAAAAAGTAAAAGCTAGTTTTTCAATGGGTGGAGAGAGATAATCTGTGTGCATGCAGCACTCCGTCCTTCTCTACTTTTATCAGACGAAAAACTACCATCATGGACACACATTGGAGTGTATCACAATGTATTCCTGCAGCAAAATATTTGGTACCTTTATACTGCATGTCATCACAGCAATCTTGGTGCGGTAGCAAAGGGCAATAGATGTGACGGTAGGTACTAGTGCTGTTAGAATTTCCGCTTTCTATATCGATTGCTAGGTCTGTACAAAAGTTGAAAGTCCTAGGTCTGTACAATAGTTAAAAGTGCTTACTGCTGCTAGGCCAGTTTAACAGAACAATGGATATATGGGCCACGACCGTCGTGCGTGTAAAGTGTCACGATGCAGCCATCATCTTTCTTCTTCTACTCCCTTTGTTCCTTTTCTGATGAAGATTTGTCCCAAAGAACTATCTCTTAATGATCGGATATATGAGTCGTCAGACTCATCACTAACCACGAACACATGGTACCAACGTAGCTTTATTAACACATAAAGAGTACCGCCTACGTGCCAATCTTTCCCGGAATGTGGACGGCCAAATTAAAGACGGGGGATATCCGAACCTGAGCACCTGCATGCGATCCAGTGCTTCTTCTCTTGGGACCGTTTGATACAAGATTATTTAAAACAAAAAATTATTTGTCATGGTATGGCAAGCAGCAACAATTGTCGATGAATGCCTCAAGCCAAATTACTTTCGAGCATGCAACTGCTTGTGTCGACACGGCCTGAGGCCTCCACCGACCCTCTTGCTCCTTGGATGTCATACCCTCGCTTTTATGGGAGAGAGATCTCAATTTTTAATTAATGAGTGATTTTTTTTTAAGAAAGGAGTGAAATATGGTTCATGTTTTTTTAATTGACAATTTTGATCTTAGTTTTAGCGATCTCGTTGCCACGAATTCAAATATTTAAACAGAATTTGAAATGATTTTTTTATTCAAAAGATATCAATGAATTAGTATCTCACATGAATAATGGAGTGCTAGTTTTCAAATGGATGCAGAGAAAGAATCTGTGTGCATGCAGCCATATGTCCTTCTTTACTTTTATCAGACGAAAAACTACCATCATGGACCGCTATGCCCTTTCACTGTCAGAGTGTATTGCAATGTATTCCTGCATCAAAATGTTTGGTACCTTTATACCGCAAGTCAGCACAACAATCTTGATACCGAGAAGAAAGGCAACAGGTGTGTCGGTAGGTACCGGTGCCGTTAGAATTTCCGCTTTCTATGTCGATTGCTAGGTCTGTACAAAAGTTGAAAGTGCTAGGTATGTACCAAAGTAGAAAGTGCTTACTCCTGCTACCTCAGCTTAACTGAACAATGAATAATGTAAAGCAGCACGATGCAGCCATGAGTCGCATATATCATCCCAATGGATAATGGATATATCTTCTTCTCCTCCCTTTGTTTCTTTTCTGATGAAGATGTGTCCCAAAGTACTATGTCTTCATGATCGGATATATGAGTCGTCGTCACTAACCAAGTGCACATATGGTTCTAACATAGCTTTATGAACACATAAAGAGTATTTGCCTACGTGCCAATCTTTCAGGTAATGTGGAATTAAAGTCGGGGGATATCTGAACCTGAGCACCAGCACGCGATCCAGTGATTCTTTTCTTGGGACCGTTTGATATAGCATTATTTAGAACTAAAAAGCACTGGTCGTGGTATGGCAAGCACCAATACTTGTCGATGGATGCCTCAAGCCAAATTACTTTTTAGTACAACTGCCTGTGTCGACATGGCATGAGGGCTCGAGGCCCCCACCGACCCTCTCGATCTTTGGATGTCGTACCCTCCCTTTTATGGGAGAGAGGGGTCATTGCCACGCAGATGCCGCGTTGGACTTTGACTGTAGGGTGTGTAGTGTAGGGTGGCGACGGCAAAAGGTGCTGGAAATGTGATTTTGCCATGGGCTAATGCATGTGTAAAGTGGATTTTTCTTGTCAGCTAGCTGTGAGTGCGCGTGGGTGGTGGCAGTCCCGGCCTTCGTTGCCGTCGCCGTCGAAGCCCCGTCCATTCGGCGAGCTTATAAAACGGCTGCTGAGGAACCCCATTTGTGCAAACCATCCGATCTCATCTCAGGAGCTACCTAATCAAGAAAGAAGAGCAGCAGAGTCGTGTTTAATCACTCATCAAGGACCGATGGCATTTCTGGGAGGATCATTGCGCATGACGAGGAGCATTGGCAGCCGGAAGATGATGGAGGGGAAGAAGAGCCACGGCGGGTCGGGGTTGTGGCGGCAAGCGCCGGCGCCCGTGAGGCAGCTATTCTGGAGGATGAGGCGCGCCGTGCTGCGGGCGAAGCGCCCTGCCGTGAGTTTCGGGTATGACCTCAAGAGCTATTCCCAGAACTTCGACGACGGACTCATCCTTGTCCACCGCCTCTAGCTAGCCACACCCGCTGGGTCTTTTTCTTCTTCTTCTTCTTCTCAGTTTTACTTGCCGCCCGGCCGGAGCACGGATCGAGGCTGGAGAGTTGAAGCGTCGCCACCTTGTGATTTGCTCCTCTAGCTCAGCGCCTCAGCTACCATCGTACTGTGTTAGAAAGTACTGTTTGTACATAAGTTGGTTAGTGTTGAAAGTCAGAAACTGCCAACGAAATGACAGTGTATCTATGTGCTTCTATGTAGTCTGCAAGCCGTGACTTGCCACAATGGAATGGGATTTAAACTATTTCTGGTTATGTCGCACTGGAATACAATTTCGCTGCTGCTATCATTTCATTCTCGAGATGAAACCAATGGAGTGCAACTATGTGTGCTTATTCGGGAGTGAAGTGAATTTTCATTGTTAATTTTCAGGGGACGTTGCACCTCCGCTATACCCACGATAAAAGACATAGCAAAACAAATAAAAAATCTGAAACTTTGTAGCTTCGATCAGACCAAATATTTTAGGTGCTTGCAAAATTTGGTGGCCAAATGACATCCGAGGAGCTCTGTACAGAAAAAACAATTTTTGTGCTCAAACATATAATCTGAAACTTAGGTGTATAGCAGAGTTTGTATTTCATTTGTACGGAGATCAGTTGATATTATTTGGCCACCATATTTTGCAACCACCTAAAACATGTGTTCATAATCAATGCCATAAGTTTCAGTTTTTTTATATTTGTTTTGATTTTCTTGTTCATCATGGGGTGCACCAAACTTGGGTGCACCGAAGTTTACGATTTTGTATGTAGATAAGCGATGAGATTAAAACGTATCCCTTTGATTACAAAGCATTATAATGTATTCCACGCTGATCAGATGTTCAGGCCCTTCGAAACTCCCATTTGGTAGATAATTGATCATTTAGGCCAAGATCCATCCTTAATAGAGCATTAGCGTGTGTTGCTGCTTCGTCGAATTACAACGATGGTCTGTCAAAATTATGCTCGCCTCCTTGCACTAAGAGATTTGGCAAATAGCTTGGAGATTCTGACTGAACCAAGCTATATTATTCTTCAAAAGAAAATCTGGCATATTCTACAAGTTATTTGCTTGATTGTTAAGACGGGCATACATATGTAACTGTTATATTGATTTAATGTTGCTCAATATAATGAAAAGCTTAAACAACAACCTTTAGCACATACAATCATACTTCATGGACACAATCAGTTTGGATCCTCGTTGGTTCCCAAGCTGAACTATTTTGACATGCCGATGACGGCTGAGATAAATAGAGCAAGATACCTAACTAAAGCTACAGACATAACATAGAACTGATGTGACGACCCTGACTAACTTTTTTTTTTTTTTTGGAAATGGAGGAACGGAGCCCCTTTGGAAATGGAGGAACGGAGCCCCGGCCTCTGCGAGGAACGGAGCCCCGGCCTCTGCATCAACGGAGCCCCGGCCTCTGCATCAATCGATGCATGCAGCCATCTTATTAACAATGTATAAATAAAGTCTGAGATCCACAA
>CBMN010035585.1:0-14998 GCA_000582825.1 Hordeum pubiflorum | reverse complement strand
GGGGGGGGGGGGAGGGGGAGATTTTGAGCCTCGAAGATGCAAATGTTAGTATTGCGGGCATTTGAAGCATCTCATCGCACGGTGGCCTAGCGGTGCACAAATCACCAAACATGTAGGAGGAGAAAAGGGAGGAGAGGTTCAAATTATTGATGGAGGCAACGGACAAGAAGCTCAAGCTTTAAGAGAAGGGGGGTCATGATCAAAGAGAGGAAGGTGGACTCTTTGGATGCAGAGGAGGATCATGATCAAGAAGTTCAAGCTCCGAGGAAGCCAAGATGTTAATCTTGAATGTGAACTCTTTGGATGCAGAGCAAGAATTGTCGTGCAATCTGTTCGCTACCAGATGTTGCAACGGTGGAAAGATCAGTTGACAGCGGCGAAGAGTGAGGAAGGTGAGGAGATGGATGTCAAGGCGGTCTAAGCGGCGGCGGCAACGACACCTTTATCGGGGAGCAGACGGCTGAGATGATTGTTCCGACAAGGCAGAAAATTGCACGGACTACCGGACTGATGTTATTTTAGATGCAGACATGTAAAAACTAAGCATACTTGTCTCTTTTTGGTCGTGATCGGTGAATCGGATTAAATTTGAATTTGAAATTTGTCCTTTACTAACGGACATATACATGACGGACTCCCATATCCATATCCTCGAATCGGATGCGGGAGAAAATTCAGGAGCGAACTGTTGAAGGTGGCCTTACGTCGACGCGATTTCGGACTAGAATGACAAGTGCACGGCGTTTGTTGTGCGCCTCACGAGTACCAGTACAGCCGTCCGTAGCTGTATGTTAATTTAACCCCGGATGAGATGAGATGAGACGAGACGAGAGAGAGAGAGAGAGAAAAAAACAAAAACGCACAGATGCGATGAATGAGACGGCATGAAGATGGATGGGATGGTGGTGACAGCCGAGTGGTAATGGCATCGGGCATGCATGTGTGCCAGCCAACGGGGCTGAGCTTGACACTGGCCTGACACCACTCACGCGAGCGGCTGTCCTGTCCGAGAGCTACTTGCCCATCATATTTGTCCACTTGTGCGTTTTTTTGTTACTGCTACACCCTAATAATCATTTGTAACAAAAAAAAAAGGAATTTTTGAAAAATGGAATGAGAGAAGAAGGGCAACGAGCGAGATGGGCCCCAATTCAAACGTTTCTTTTATTAGTAGCGTTGGTAGCAGAGTGGTGCTGCCCGCGATGGATGGATCGAGATCGCATCTGATGTGTTGCCCCTCCCTTGATCTGATTCCCATTCCGATCTGTTCTACTCGACCACACCCTCTGTATCGTGTAGGCCGTCCGTTTAAAACCCCCTCGCCGCGACCCAGCATTCGCAGCTCGCTCGCTCAGTCCAGGCTCCCATCTCCTTGGGAACAAGGTTGGTTGGTTGGTCACCCCCTCATCAACTTCTTCTTCTTCTTCTTCCTTGAGTTATTACGATTGATCTACTTACTTACTAGTCGAGGAGGAAGAAGAAGGCTTGCCGCTAGCAGTAGCAGTAGTATGTACCCTACTAGTCTCTTTGGATCCTTTTATTTTATTTTCCTTGCCAATAATTTGGGCTTTATTATTATTGTAATAACTCGTGATGATGAATTTGCCAGAGCCAGCAGTGTTGCGATACAGATACAGATCCGGTCTTCCGATTAGGCTAGGCGTGTCTGTTTCCGGTTCTAGATAGTGCTTGGATAGGAGGGAGAGGGAGGGGCAGTTTGGTCTACCAGTACTCCTAGTACTACTAGTACAGTAGATGACAAACGGGGGAAGGGCATGGGAGTAAAAGCGCACCTCCCTCCCAGCAACCCCAAAACCCTACACTAGTCTACTCTAATCCCCGCTCCGCTCCACTCACAACACAAACACAATACGCCCGCCGTGGAGAGCGGCCCTGGTCTGGTCTTCCCTGGCGGAGCGGAGTGCGGGGGATCTGGTCTCCTCCTCCTCCTCTTCTCCCCTGGTAAGCAAGCAGCCGCTCCCCCCTCCTCCTCTGCCTGCTTCCATCTTTGATTGATTGCTGCATGCTCCTCCACTACTGATCGCCTAGATCGGCGATCCACCACCCTCCCCTGGTCTGCCTGCCTGCCTGCCTTTTGGCACACCCCAAAAAATAGACAAATTATTTTGCTCTTGTTGTTCTCGCCGCCGGCCCTTGTACTACTATTAGGGAAAGGCGCTGCGTCTCGTCCCTTTCTGTTTTCTGCTCAAGCTTTTCCCCGCATTCCTCAATCCTCATGGAGGAGGGGGGATCTAGCCATGTGATGGATTTGTTTGTTTCTACTAGGATGTATGTGAAGGTTGCTCTTGTTATGACCACTGGTTCAACTCTTGATTTAACCTCCCCTGCCCGTCAAATTAATCTAAGCTGCGGTCAGATCTGTCCGTCCTGCTCCGGTTCCGGTTGGTGCTCACATGCATCAGATTCTGGGGGATGCCCCACAAATAGCCTGCTTCCCTTCGGCTGCCCCCACCTTAATCCTTTCATTTTCATCACCCCAGATGCCCAGCAGAAAACACTAAAACGTTTCTAGGAAATGTTCAGTCACTGCTTGGCATGCGCTTGTTCTAGGACTGGAAACTAGCTGCCCCGCGGGATCTACATAGTTCCATCAGATTTCTGGTGCTACTGTATTTACCATGTCGTTGCGCCGTTTTTGCTGCGAAACCCTGAATGGTAGATAGTGTGGGTGTTAGAAATCAAAGATTATGCGGTGCCCATCTACAGTAGCATTTTTATTTTATTTTGTTTGATTTGTGGGACTCTGAATGCTAATAGGTCCTAGGAAATACTCCTCGTGGAGTACCTGATGTGACGATGTCCAGTGATTTGATAGCTGCATTGCCCTGTCTTTGATTCAATGATAGCCTCTGTTATTTCGTTGTCTGTATATCGATCCGTTTGTTGATGAAGTACATGCTCATCCCTGTTGCTGCATCGCTTTCACTTGCTTTCTTCACATTATACGGCTATTGAAAGTGGAATTATGATGGACCTGTCTTGGCAGCCATGAGAAGAAAACTACAGCTTTCTCTTGTTAATTTTTCGCCTTACCTGCGTAGAGTTTCTCCTTGATATGCTTCCCTGTTGTTGTTATTTTTTGTCTACATGTTGATCCATTTCTGTGTGAAGAATATGCTCATCCATCTCGCTGCATCATTTTCACTTAGTTTCTTTGCATTACATGTCAATTCAAAATGGAACTGGGATGGTTGTGTCTTGGCAGCCATGAGAATATACTGCTGCTGCTGCTGCATTTGTTATTTTTCGCTCTTCCTGTGAAGAGTTTCTCCCTGATATGCTTCATCGTTACTGTTATACCCCATATCATGGCTCAGCTAACATCTCTTTGTACTCCTTTTGTTTTCAGAAGTCAGCCTCCAGCCATGGCGGATCTGCAGACGCCGCTGGTGCGACCAAAGAGGAAGAAGGTTCTGGTGGACTACCTGGTGCAGTTCAGATGGATCCTTGTCATCTTCGTGGTCCTTCCGGCCTCAGCTCTCATCTACTTCAACATCTACCTGGGCGACATGTGGTCCGCCATGAAGTCGGAGAAGAAGCGCCAGAAGGAGCATGATGACAACGTGCAGAAGGTCGTCAAGCGGCTCAAGCAGCGCAACCCCAAGAAGGACGGCCTCGTCTGCACGGCCAGGAAGCCCTGGATCGCTGTCGGCATGCGCAACGTGGACTACAAGCGCGTCAGGCACTTCGAGGTCGACCTCTCTGCCTTCAGGAACATCCTTGAGATCGACGCCGAGAAGATGGTTGCCAAGGTCGAGCCGCTCGTCAACATGGGCCAGATATCCAGGGCCACCTGCCCGATGAACCTCTCCCTTGCCGTGGTGGCGGAGCTCGACGACCTTACCGTCGGCGGCCTGATCAATGGCTACGGGATCGAAGGGAGCTCTCACATCTACGGGCTCTTCTCCGACACGGTGGTCGCGCTGGAGATCATCCTGGCTGATGGCCGGGTCGTCAGAGCCACCAAGGACAACGAGTACTCCGACCTCTTCTATGGCGTGCCCTGGTCTCAGGGAACTCTCGGGTTCCTTGTTTCAGCTGAGATCAAGCTCATCCCCGTCAAGGAGTACATGAGGCTCACCTACACTCCGGTGAAGGGCCCTCTGAAGGAGGTGGCGCAGGCGTACGCCGACGCCGTCGCGCCGAGGGACGGTGACCCCGCAAAGGTCCCCGACTTTGTCGAAGGGATGGTGTACTCCGCAACGGAGGGCGTCATGATGACCGGCGTGTACGCTTCCAAGGAGGAGGCCAAGAAGAAGGGCAACAAGATCAACAGCGTCGGGTGGTGGTTCAAGCCATGGTTCTACCAGCACGCGCAGACGGCGCTGAAGAAGGGCGAGTTTGTGGAGTACATCCCGACGAGGGAGTACTACCACAGGCACACCCGGTGCCTGTACTGGGAGGGGAAGCTCATCCTGCCCTTCGGCGACCAGTTCTGGTTCAGGTTCCTCTTTGGCTGGCTGATGCCCCCCAAGGTGTCCCTGCTCAAGGCCACCCAGGGTGACGCCATCAGGAACTACTACCATGACAACCATGTCATCCAGGACATGCTGGTGCCCCTGTACAAGGTTGGAGACGCTCTGGAGTTCGTCGACCGGGAAATGGAGGTACATTTATCTTCCCTTTCGCTAGGAATTTGCTATGAAATCATCTCCCCTTTCTGGGTTACTTAACATTCAAGTAGATATTATGTGCATTGGATCTGCTAGGCTGTAGGAGATGTGCATCGAGTCTTTTAGCTATATGAATTTGCTATGAAATGATCATTAAGACTGATGTTAGCCACTGAGATGTTGTGTAGTTGTTGCTTGCTCTTGAATGCTCACTGGGTATTGATACAGTAGGTACCTAATATTGCTGCTTATGTTCACTGAATGTTGATATAGTAATTAATAGGTGCCTGATATTTCTGCTAACTCTGAAAGAGAAAATGTTGCTGCTTATTCTGAAAGAATGTTCACTGAATGTTGATATAGTACTTAATAGCTGCCTGATATTGCTGCTAATATTAGTCTGAAAGAAAGGAAGAAAAAATGCTGTTGGTTACTGTGACTGAAACTGAAGGTATTTCTCATCATAATAATATTATGATATGTAACAGGTGTACCCGCTGTGGCTGTGCCCTCACCGCCTGTTCAAGCTGCCGGTGAAGACGATGATCTACCCGGAGCCAGGGTTCGAGCACCACCAGCGGCAGGGGGACACGAGCTACGCGCAGATGTTCACGGACGTGGGGGTGTACTACACGCCGGCGTGCATCTTCCGGGGGGAGGAGTTTGACGGGGTGGAGTCGGTGAAGCGGCTGGAGCAGTGGCTGATCGAGAACCACAGCTACCAGCCGCAGTACGCGGTGACGGAGCTGAACGAGAAGGACTTCTGGCGCATGTTTGACGCGTCGCACTACGAGCACTGCCGGCAGAAGTATGGGGCCGTGGGCACCTTCATGAGCGTCTACTACAAGTCCAAGAAGGGGCGCAAGTCCGAGAAGGAGGTCCAGGAGGCCGAGGCCGCCATCCTCGAGCCCGCCTACGCCGACGAGGCCTAGGGTCGTCGTCGATTTGTTGAGGATGAGGAGATGTTTGTCGTCGGTCTCAACTCTGGATTAATTAATTTCCTTTTGGTTGCTTGATTATTAATAAGTAGAACTTGATGGATCGTGTAGCGTTGGAACCTGATAATTTGTCCCCTTTTTATCGGAGCGTGGAATTGGTTACAAGTTGAATGAGGAGGGCGTGTATGTTATCCCTACTTGACTGGAATGGAATAATAATGTGATGAATGCTTTTGTAGTAATGTGGTTGCCGGATGAAGTCCTTGTGTGCTGTCTGGCTGGCTGGCTGGCCAGAGGTGGCCATCCATCCATCCTTGTGTGCTGTCTGGCTGGTAATAATAATATCGGAACGCACCCAGCGGCAGCTAGCGATGGCCGATGGTCACGGGAGGGATATGCGATGCACATTCGTACATACGATGAGGCAACTTGTATCGTCCATACAGTGAGTACGTACGTCTGTACGTGAACAGTGCAGTGCAGTGCAAGATGGCTCGGCTCGGCTGCCTGTCTGCCACCACCACGCTGCTCTGCACCTCTGCACTGGCTGCTTGCTGGTGGGTGTCATTATGCATTGCATAAGCGACAAGGCTTCCTCCCGGATCTCTCTCGAGCCTGACTATACCTAAGCTAGAACCCTCGCAACGAAAACCCCTGCCACCCACTTGCCCACCTCAAGCTCAAGCTACCATCCATGGCGCCGACCAAGCAGCTCCTCGCTCCTCGTCTTCTGCTTCTTCCTCTGCTGCTGCTGACGCTCCTCCTCGCCGCCGCCGCCGCTTCCGATCCACTGGTAAGCAAACCACACAATCAAACACGGAGACGCAGCGTCAGATCTCACCTCCTTCCGTGCTGCAGGTGGACACGACGACGACCCACGGCGGCAGCAGGTCCCTGCTCCAGCAGCAGCCTCCTCCGAGGCTAGGTACGCTCCTCTAACAAACACACACCGGCTCCTTCAAAGCTTTGCTCATGTGCTGATGCGGTTGGTTTTCTTGCCTTGGATCTGGGAGCGCAGACTGCCCCAAGGTGTGCTCGGGGCGGTGCGCCAAGAACTGGATGAAGGACATGTGCAACGACAAGTGCAACGTCTGCTGCAAGCGCTGCAACTGCGTGCCCCCCGGCACCGGCCAGGACACCCGCCACATCTGCCCCTGCTACGACACTATGACCAACCCGCACAACGGCAAGCTCAAGTGCCCCTAGACACCACATCATCCATCTTCTTCTTCTTCTTCTTCTTCTTCTTCAGATATGTTGCTGGTCTCATGCCATGTTCTGCTAGCTTCAAGTATGTCTGTAAGTTGGGGATCTTGAGACACCACTCTGCAGTGTTCCCACCCTCAGGGAACGATGGTTTGTCATCATTCCTAGCATCAATAAAAGAGTTCATGCTGGTTCTCTGCCTTGTTGGCGACCAGATCTATATGATGATGGCGATGATGATGATGACATTGCCAGAGTTTCTGTTAATTTCCTGCATACTTGTTCATCAGATCTATGTTATGCAGCTACAGAGTTAGACGGATACAGGGCTGGGCTGAGTTGAGTTACAGGCATATATGTACACACATCACACGGGTGAGCAAGCTAATTTTTGAATTAAACAAGGGGTTGCACCTATGATATCAAAACCCCAACTAGTAAGCAGTGAGCTAAACAACAACTCAACTCTGCTCTGCTCTCCTCTGGTGTCACTTGAGCAGCAGCATCTTCACATGTACTCTACTACCACACATATATACAGGTTGGTAACACAGGTCACAGGCGGCAAGCTTCTTCTGGTTACAGGGGAAGCGGTGCTCGTCTGTTTTGAAACATGGTGCAGGCGTCGATAGTCGTCTACCGTTGCTGCCTGGACAGGAAGAACTCGTAGTCCGGGTGCCGGTTTCTGCGCGTCTGCTCCTTCCCCCACACGTCCGCCCTCGCCATGGCCGCCGCGGCTTGGTTCAGCGTCGACAACCTTTCTTGAAGCACCTCGGATGGCTGGCTGGACGACGACTTGGCATCTTCCGAACCCGATCTGCGTGCCTGAAACCACCACTCCCCCTGCAACACAAGATGCAAAGAGTCGTCACATGACCATGACACACATCTGCCGTTTCCAGAGCAAAAAAAGCCAGCAAGCACACTAGCCACCCTGTTTGTTTCGACAGCTAGTCGACTGAAACCATACATACACTTGTCCAAACTAGACACACTGAAAGTTGACTTGGGACCAAAAGAACAAGCCTTTGCCAAAGCTCAATGTTTCATTCGCAACAAAACTTTCTTATCATGACTTGGAACGAAACCACAAGATATTAAATTGGGATCTGTTGAAAATAAGACCAGTGAGCAATGCGGATCCCTCTTTGGCCGAATGAAGGGCTGACAAATAAGAAGCAGCAAACACCTTAGGAGTTTGTTCGCCGATATTCACGTCATCGTCTGCAATTTTACCTCAGAACCAACATGACTTTCACTGTCTGGGGTCTTAACACAAACTTAAACAATCTTCAGTTAACATGTACTATGTATGTATGTGTCAGGAGAAAAGCAGCCATTTTACCTTGTCGTTGTAAGATTGCAAACCCATGACTGGCAAAACAGCATGACTATGGCCAGCCTGGTCTGATGAGCTTCCTCGATGAACCCAGTGTCCAAGAGAATGATATGTCAGGAAAGCAGCCTGAAATTTCCCATCAGGTATACGATATATGGGATACCACGCAACACAATACCTGAAATTCAGAATGATGCGTTATCTGAAAACAAGCTCTCGTCCCAAAATAGTGCTACATATCTATAGAATGGGCTGGTGATAACAGGGCAGATACTACTAGAGCATAGAACGGACCAAGAGGCAGGATGAAGATCACGCAGGTTGAGCTCCAGACTCTTTGGGTCTCCTGATATTTGGCAATTTGATTGTTTGGCACCACCAACCAACTCCTTTACCCTAGTAAAATTGCAATGAGATTTCAATAAAATCATCTCAGAAACAAAGTAACTTTCCTAGAGTTCAGTGTAACAATATGAAGGTTTATACTATAATATCAGAGCATAAAAAGCTAACAAATAAGCGCCAGAATCCTGGACACCTTTGTTCATGAAAGAAGACGCGCACTCACCTGTCAAATAATTGTCGCCGCCAAAATGGTTGTTCAGATTCAAAAAATTCAAATATGAGCTCTGTAGTCTCCAACTGCTGATCATCTTTAACATGGAAAGCCAGCGAGCTATTTCTTTTATTAGACTCTTGAGGTAGAAGCTTTGCTAATATTGGGAGAGAGCTCATACATGGAGATGTTTTAGATCTTGCACCCATATCCGCTTCATCCTTATCAACAGTTCTCTTAGGTTGCCCAAACAATTGAACCGCTGATAGGTATGGCACAAAGTAGGCATTAAACTGATAACGACTATTCCAGAAGCCTTTAGATCTACGGAGATCCTGCGCCTTCACTTCCAAGCCATAGCAGCCAGGTTCTTCATACCACTGCCAAATACTACTTAGAGAGATATCCGCAGTCTGATGACAGCACAAGCCATCTGTAATCCATTCCTGTGAAGAAGAGTTGCAGCCAGTAGGGCAAGAGCTACAGTGCAGAACTGGAGAAGCAGAGTAAATAAATTGTTCAAAATCGGCAAGAGGCCTGCCAATGTGAAGTTGAATATCTTCCGCTCTCCGTTGGGCCCTATAAGCATCACTCACTGCCTCTCTTATCATGCTGAAAACAGTTCCATTGCCAGTATGTCCTTGGCATTTCGAATCAAGCTGTCCAGATGACTTTGGTTTAGCAGTCAACTCAGTAGCAACTTTGCTGCCTTCACTTTTAGTTGGTGTAGGAGCATCTGAAGCACTTCTCTGCACATCTATATTAGCAGAAACAGAAACAGAAACAGAAACAGAAACATCATTAGCTGGAACTGATGCTTCAACAACAGAAGCCTCCGGAACATCCAAATGGGTTAGATATTTCTTTCCAATAGGAACCCATTTATGTGACATGTGCACAGCAGCAGAATTTGACTTCAAACATTGGGTTTCTTCCATTTCTGCGGCGCAAGGATCGACGCACAAGTTCCTGGGGTCCAAATCTGTTGACATGGCCTTATTTTCAAGGCAAAGAGAGTGACTATCGTCTTGAATGGCCGATGTGGGTTCCTTGGATGTAGCCTGTGGCACCAAGTGAGAACCCGAGCTGTAAGATTCTAGTGTTGCTTTTTCAGTACCAGTTGTGATTGATGTATCACTGATGTCCCTGGCACATGCTAGCTGTAACATCGACAATCCTTCAGTCTGTTGCGAGTGGTTCTTGGGTGTCTTGGGGCTACCATTCTTAGGAGCGTAGTAGTTCCTCGGCGACGGACAGCCACCCTTTTTACAAGACAAACTTGTTTGTTCATACAGAAATGGGGTTTGCTTCTTGTGCTGCTTGCATGTTTTTCTACAGCGATGTTTATTCATTGGCTTATTTGGATCGTGCTGCACACCCTTGCTATCATCTTCTAGTGCACTTTTATCCTCAACTGTCGAAACAACCACATGTCCTGCTCCAGATGAGTTTTCCTTCTCAGTTTTTTCTACTTTCTGCCACACAGAAACTGGAGTGTCTTTTCCACTATGCTTGTGCCTATGAGAACCTACTACCCTATTAGTCGCAGTCATATTAATACAGCTATATTTGTTTCTTGATTTCCTGCCGCTCCTCCCCGGACTAACTGGAGGAAACGACTTGCTGCTACAGGCTTCACTGCTGCACTGAACTCTTTCAGAATGACTACTAGTATCAGTAACATCTTCAGCATTAAAGCCACTTAAATGGACACCTGTCAAATGGCATGACTTATTTACACTATCCAGACAAGTAGAAGCCTCATGTTGCAAACTATCTCGTTTATTTCCATCTTTGATTGTTAACCTTCCCTCAAAATCAGTACTGCAGTCCCCACAGTTTTCACTGTTCCAACCCTTAAAGAATGAAGCTGCTGTTGCATCATTGGAATTACAAACACAGGGACACAATGACTTCTGGCAGCCATTGCTTTCTTCTCCCACATAGGAATATACATGTTCAGTGCCTGGGGATCCACCAAATTCTGAAGAACCGGCAGTATTTGGTCCATCATTCAGGTTAGGATCACATTTGCAGATAACTCTTTTGCCTACAGTTATATTAGATGACCCTGCACATACTGAGCCATCATTGCCATCACTTCTGTGTTCCACATACTCATTGTTGCTCTCCCCATTATCTTTGCCCAGATGGGCATCTTTGACCAATGAGCTGGATGAGGATGAGGCCTCTGACAATTTATCAGCCAGTGAATCAGGCAGAAATACCCCAGCAGGAGAAGCGGTATCAATATGCTCTTCACAGGGGAGTTCTGGTAACAAATTAAGCTTTTCACTGGTTGCTCGCCTGCACTGTTTCCACTTGTTTACTTTCTTCTTAGAACTCCTTTTAGGAGGCTTATCATCATCATGCAAAATATCAGAATCAGATCCCAGAGGAGCAGTATCGGGCCCGGAAGAGGTATTTGCAACCACGTGGCAGGGAGGGCTAGTTGTCGATGACTTCTTAGTTTTTTTCCTATGCCGATGTTGTCCTAAAGTGCTTCCTACATTGGGAAGTGGTTTAGAAGAAATGTCCTGATCATGCATTTTCTTTTCATTCGGCGGATCTAACCAGTAAACAATTGTTGGCTGTAGGAATAGTAACTCAAAGGCCGCTGTAGCAGCAGTTCCTAATGTCAAATATCTTGTCCTGTTGACCTCCTGTCTGCTAGACGAAAATGGTGCCAATTTCCAATCTGAACTGTGCCCAAGAGAAAGCACCGTAAATGAACTGTCCCTGCCACACCACAAAAAGCCAGTAAACAAGTAGCTTCCCGAAAAATTCAATAACAGGTGAGAGAACCACAGTGACTGCCCTGAAAAGTAAAAAAGAAAAAGGATACTGAGGGTAGAAACTTTGAAGTGTTTGGATATGGTTACTGTGTCATGCATACATAGAAAGGTACACGTAGGTCGTTGTAAGCTGGCAAGCGCACAATGTTAACAAACTAGCAGAGAAGAATAACAAAAGGCATAAAAAGACAATAAAATGGTTGTTTCAGTAATAATTTGTTCATGTACAACCATTTTCTAGCCATTTCACATTTTCACAAATGGCCCCAGCAAGAAAAAGCGCTTCACCACCACTATTTTCACACAAAAAAAATCATCTACAAATACCCTTGATGGCTGCATCCAGGGCAGCCTGGGCTTTAATCCTGTGCTTAGACCCAAAATACCACTAAGTACGTATCTCTTAAAAAATAAAGAAACAAATCAGGTAAATTGACAGTTCAAGCCAGAATATAGGGGCCAGCCCGGTCATGGCCCATTTTTGGGTCTGCCCAATTAGTGAACACTTATACATTTTTACCTGCAAGCAATGTTAGGGTTCCCACAAATGGTCCATGTCATACAGACCACCATACCAATATTACAAATTATCGAATTGATATTGGCATACTTTCAAGTGAAATCAAGAGGTGCAATTTCATAACAGTTTACCCATCACTGACTATACATAAACATGCCTTACACATTCATTCACCATCAATTATGCATTCCCAACCTAAGTTTCCTAGAATCGTCACTGGCGACCTTTACAAGTGGAATGAAAGTTGATCACAAACCCTTATTTGCTGACCTTTCATATTCTATAACAAAGTTGGGCAGTCCCCAAAAACAGTCAAACGGACATGAACACCAAATGTTCCAAAGTGATTCTTATGTTTTACTAATGCACTTCAGTAACAGCAAGATATAGTAATGTAGTCATCTTTACTATTGTTTCTCCTTTATTCTTCATTTTTTATAACCATGTAAAAAGTTGTAGCTTTTCAAATTCATAGAATTAGTTTTAGACATGTTCACTTCATGCATGACTTTATTGTTTCACTACATACATGTACTGCATCAGCAGTAAATCAGATATCAAGCTTAGACAAGTACATCCCACTGAAGATGGTTGTTATTAGAAGAGTCTGATGACAAATAATTACCTGTTATCAGGGAAGCCGTAAACCGGTCTGTGGATTAGATGGTCCTGATCGATGAGAAGATAAAAGTGGCAATTCATTAAATCCCACGAGAAGACCGGTAATCTTTCTGGTGAACAATGGAACACATTTGTGTGGTAGAATGTTATAAACCTCTGCAAAGCAGCTGTCGTTGTTCCCAACCAGTCCGTTGCACCGCATAAGCGACGTGTTCTTCAGCCTTCCGTCAGTTACTTGGAGCGCACATGGCATGACGTTTCTCGGCGATCCTGCGATGACACTAGCAGATTTAATGCAATACATGTGCACCAGCCACCAAAACTGCCTAATCGGTCATTAAGCAAGTCTTATATTTAGTAGTACAAATGATATAGCAAAACCACATCTTCTACTAAACTTGTAGTACATGAACAAAAAATGGAGCTGCTAGGCTACTTGGAGCACCCTGGCCTCTCTATGTGATGGCATAAAAAACAATGAACCAAGCAGTCATTAAGCAATCAAAGATTTGGGTTAAGAAAGCAACAATGTTTATATTAGCGCCATCGTAATTCGTAAGCACTGATCTTAGCATGACGGCCGTGACAATTCAGAACAGCTTGCGCTTAAGCTGTAGCAGGATCGAAGCGGCCGTCACTGAATCTCCGACTAATCGGCGGGCAGAGCTCTAATCGCACGAGGATAAGAACGAGCGGCGACCTGCCCAGTCGCAATCACACGGGAATCTACAGGAAGAAGCACTGATTCCTCCGGAATCCGAGCTTCCTCCTCCTAATCGCAGCGCCCAATCGACGCGCAGCAGCAGTACAAAACGCCAGCGAACGGTTGCTGCATCGGGAAGCAAGAGAAAGATGGGGATTTGGGAAGGAGCTGGACGGACCTCACGAGCTCGTCACGGTCGGCCTGTCTGTCGGTCGCCGGCGCCGAGCGGCGGGCGGAAGGGGGGAGCGAAATCCGGAGCGGAATCTAAGGGGGAAAAAAAAAACACGAACTTTTTGTTAGGAGAAGGGGGGCGGGCAGCGATGAGACGCCACACAAAAATTGGAGGCGCTAAAAAAAGGCAGGAGGAAAGCACGCGGATTCGCGGCCGGCGGCGGCTCAATCGAGGGAAACGTGCGATTACTCGGAGCGATCGACGGCGCCCCCGCGGCGAGGAGACGATTCTTCGGCGACCGGCGGCGGCAGCTCTGCAGTGAGAGTGGGAACGTGTTCTTCGGATTTGGGGCGTGGCCTCTTCCCTGTTTCCTGGGGGCGCCTAGCAAAATGCACCTCACCTCACACCCAAAAGAAGAGAGAGATGGAGAGAAGAGAATATGCTTATCCAATGGTATTCCCTTTCATCTCAAAGCATCTCAAGTATAAATAAATAAATAAATAAATAAAATCTCAAATCACCAAAAGTTTGCAATTATTGCTTAGATTATTATAAAGCTGATGTGTATCATTTTGTGACATGGGGTCGTACTTTTGTTAGTTAGAGAGAGAGGGAGGGGGGGGGTGAGAGCAAGAATTTCCTACCATTATTCCATTTGATCTCAAGGTACAATTTTAAATTGCAAACGATTAAATAAACATTCCATTTTTCATATGGGTAGACAACCATGGGCATGGCGAATGGAAACCAATACAAATCTATATGGTCCATATATTTTTTGGATATATCTACCATTAAACATGATCGTGTGGGTGTATGTTTATTTTTATTTGAATAGGCATATCCTCTATTCCTGAATAGTAGCATCCCATTGTGGATTTTTCTTACATTATGGTGATGCCACGTAATCCCTCTCACGGTTTTCCACCCCACTGCTCGCTAAGAAACCTTTTCTTCTATAAACAAATTCCATCACGACGCTTCTGGTCTTCTCCACGCTAAGTCGCTTAGTTTCAGCCAAAGGCCCACCACACCATATATATACGATATTAGTTTACGCCGGAAGGCAAACCTTCCCTTCTCTTCGACATCGCCAACATAGATGAGGGGTAGTGGTGGTGCTTTTCTGAAGAAAATTCCCGTTGACCCCCTTCCCCTCGACATTGCATGGATAGATGTCGTGGTGCTATTCTGAAGCACCATTCCTATCACCATCATCGCCATCTTGGTCTTGTATCTCCTTGAAATGTAATTGAAAACGTAATTGTCGAAGAAATGAAATGATGTTTGTGCTGTTTTGATGAAATTGGACATGTGTGCGATTTACAGCTCTGTTTTGCAAATGTTGTCCTATATATGTGTTCATGTGATGGAGATGTTGGTTGCTTGTCACTTGTACCTTCACTGTCTGACCACAGGCGAATAATGTATGTTGTTACTAGTGACGAGCTCTCTCGCCTGTCACTACCAACCAAGTATCGGCTTATCACATCCCCCTACGGGTTTTGTGAAGC
>CBMN010035581.1:0-11154 GCA_000582825.1 Hordeum pubiflorum | reverse complement strand
TTCCTTTTTCCAAACTCCATCCCAAGCCAGGAGCCCTTCTCCGAGCTGAAATAGCTCTCCTTCGGACTACATGCCTAGTTCCGATCATGAGGGGGAATTATGTGTTGCTAATGATGTGATTGATTCCATAGGAAAATTTAATTTTGGTGCTAAGTGTGTAGAAATTCATGATTTTATGCCTGAAGAAGGAGACAAACCGGATGCAGAATCCCAAGCTGATCTCCCTGACACCTGCCTTGCGTGATCCGAGGCCGATTCACGCGTCAGGGCGCCAGGCGTGCGGTCCGATGCGAATCTGGGCGCAGCGCATGCAGCCGACGAGCCGGTGGCCGACCACCTTGTCACTGTGGGTCCCGTTAACCCAGCTGTCGCGCGAGCCAGCGAATCTCCGCGCGCCTCATCCTCCTGTGATGGGCCGACTACCAACCAAACAACAAGCGTAGGGGCCCGCCTTGGTGCTGCGTCCCGCACGGCTGAGCTGCTCCTTCTCAGGACGCCACGCGGCAGGTTTCCGCTAGAGGGGAACTCACGAGGGAGATCCTTCCCTCAAATCAGGCGTCACCAACTGCACAGGCTGGATTCTCCGTGGCTGCAGATTCTGTTGCTGAACGTGGACATGAACCAGAACTGTCACGTCGTCATACAAGATCACAGTCTAGTGTGTCTAAAGAAAAACAGTACACTGATGGTACTATAAGGTATGATAAACTTAAGAAGCGTGATTTTCTTACTAGCACGGGTGAACCCATTCATTTGCATGATGCACTTTCTAGTCAAGAGTGTAAAAAGGCTATGGATACTGAATATGATGCACTCATGAAAAATAAAACATGGCAGTTAGTACCATCACAAGAGGGCAAGAATGTGATTGATTGCAAGTGGGTGTATAAAATTAAGAGAAAATCTGATGGTAGTATAGACAGATACAAGGCTAGGCTAGTTGCAAAAGGATTCAAGCAACGGTTTGGTATTGATTATGAGGATACGTTTAGTCCTGTTATTAAATCAGCTACTATTCGACTTGTACTTTCTATTGCTGTTTCCAAAGGTTGGAGCTTACGCCAGCTAGATGTTCAGAACGCGTTTCTTCATGGTGTTCTGGAAGAAGAGGTTTTTATGAGGCAACCACCAGGATATGAGAGCAAAAGCACACCTCATCATGTTTGCAAGTTAAAAAAGGCTTTGTATGGTTTGAAACAGGCCCCAAGAGCCTGGTACTCAAGATTGAACACACCGTTACAAAAACTTGGGTTTATGCCATCAAAGGCCGATACTTCATTATTCTTTTATAACAAAAGCAATGTTACTATTTTTGTGCTTGTTTATGTTGATGACATAATTGTTGCCAGTTCAAGTTCAGATGCCACAACTTGCTTGCTTAAGGATCTCAAGATGGAGTTTGCTCTCAAGGATTTGGGAGATCTTCATTATTTTCTTGGTATAGAAGTTAAAAGGATAAATGATGGTATACTTCTTACTCAGGAAAAATACAACACTGATATACTCAGAAGAGTTGGTTTGGAAAATTGCAGGCCTGTAAGTACACCCATCTCAACCTCAGAGAAACTTACAGTTGATAGTGGAGTACCACTTGGACCAGAGGATGCAACAAATTACAGGAGTGTTGTAGGTGCTTTACAATATTTAACTCTTACACGTCCTGATATTTCCTACTCTCTTAATAAAGTATGTCAATATCTACATGCACCTAGCACTACTCATTGGACAACAGTTAAGAGGATTGTTAGATATCTCCAGTTCTCAAAGGGACTTGGATTTCAGATTGTTAAATCTCCATCTACACTTGTTACTGCTTATTCAGATGCCGATTGGGCTGGGTGTGCTGATGATAGAAGATCCACAGATGGTTTTGCTATATTCCCGGGAACAAACCTTGTGTCATGGAGTGCTAGAAAACAGGCTACAGTCTCTAGATCTAGTACTGAGGCTGAATACAAAGCTCTAGCAAATGCTACAGCTGAAGTCATGTGGATTCAAACCTTACTATATGAACTTGGTATTAAAACTCCGCAGGCTGCAAGGTTATGGTGTGATAATCTTGGTGCAACCTACCTTTCAGCTAATCATGTTTTTCATGCAAGGACAAAACATATTGAGGTTGATTTTCACTTTGTCCGAGAAAGAGTGGCTCAAAGACTTCTTGACATAAGGTTCATTCCTACTGGTGATCAACTGGCTGATGGTTTTACAAAACCTCTCACTATGAGAAGGTTAGACGACTTCAAGTACAATCTCAATCTTGGCAGAAGTCCATAGAGTTTCGATTGAAGGGGAGTGTTAGATGATAGGATATAGATAGATAGAGTTAGTTTGTATCTTTCTCTATCTCTAGTTCTCTCTGTTTAAACCACTTTCAATCTCCTGTAATCTGGAACGTATCCACGCGATAGTTCCTGACTTGTATGCCACGGCTGGCTTGTCGCCTCAATCTATATATACAACACGGCCACCTACGGGTGGAGATACGCTTCCCTATACAATTTACACTATCAGCCTCAGCAACTGTGGGGTGAAGATTCTTACTAAAGCTATGACCAATAGGTGCTCGCCACTTGGTGATAGGTTAATCTCCCCCAATCAGACAGCGTTCATTAAGGATAGATTTATCTTAGAAAGCATAGTCATGGCGCATGAAGTTATACACGAGGTAAAAAAATCTGGTTCGGAAGGGCTCATTCTTAAACTAGATTACCAGAAAGCTTATGAAAGAGTCAGTTGGGAACTTCTTTTTGAAATGTTGGCTTCTCGAGGCTTCGGGAAGAAGTGGATTGGCTGGATCAATGACACCAATGGTCCCTATTTTATTAGCGGGAAGGGTCTTAAATAGGGTGACCCATTTTCACCCCTCCTATTTAAGCTTGTAGCTGATGTGTTTACTAAAATGTTGATTAAAGCAGCAAATCATTATCTGATTGCGAGGCTTTTGCCTAATGTGATACCAGGAGGGGTCATCAGCTTGCAATATGCTGACGACACTCTTCTTTTCCTTGATAATTCTGTTGAAAAGGCTAGAAACTTTAAATGGATTTTGTCCTGCTTTGAAAACCTATCTGGTATGAGAATTAATTTCCATAAGAGTGACCTCATGACCATTAACATTGAGGAGGAGATTGCTAGATCTTTTGCTCAAATTTTTTGCTGTCAATTGGGCTCTTTTCCCATCAAATACTTGGGTGTGCCTTTGCACTTTGACAAACTTAGGAGGGAGGATCTTCAACCTATCATTGATAGGATCATCAAAACTATTTCTGGTTGGATGGGGAGGACCCTCACTTATAGGGGACAACTGGTTCTTTTATGTGCTTGCATTGTTAGTATACCTGCTTATCTTATGGCTATAATCAAATTCCCCAAATGGGCCATCAATGCCATTAATTCCCAGATGGCGCACTTCTTTTGGGGTAACCTGGGTGATGAACACAAGTACCACCTAGTCCATTGGGGGCTAGTGTCTAGGAAAAAAACTTTTGGAGGACTTGGTGCTAATATCATGGACTTCAATATGGCCTTGTTGGCCTCTTGGGGTAAAAGGTATTTTGATGGTGAGGGGAGAGTCTGGAAGACTTTGATCGACTACAAATATAACACTGACAATCCAAATGTGTTGTGGTATAGAAACAATGTAGGCTCCCCCTTCTGGAAAGGTGTGACCTGGGCTCTCTCGGCCTCAAAAGTTTTCTATAGATGGGAGGTTGGGAATGGTAGAAACATAAGTTTTTGGCACGACACTTGGGTGAGGGAATGTTCCCTCAAGGTGCAGTTTTGGAAATTGTTTTCCACATGTAACTAACAAGAGTGCACCATAGCACAGGTTTGGGATGGTAGTGAGCTGAAGCTTTCGTTTCGAAGAAATGTGGACCAAGAAGGGTTAGATATGTGGCATCAGATGCTAGCAAGAATAAAACTTGTGCAGCTTAATGATAAACCTGACTGTCCTATTTGGACTCTAGAGACAAGTGGAAAGTATTCAGTTAAATCCTTTTATAACATCATTAATTTTGGGTAGTGAAATCGAGTGTGGGGGATAAGTTTCGGAAGGTCCTTTGTCCCCAGAAAGTTCATGTTTTCTTGTGGCTTCTGGTGTATAATAAGGTACCCACTAGAGATAATTTGAACAAGAGAAGGCATGTGGATGACCTTACTTGCTTGTATTGTGCTGAAAATGAATCAGTCCAACATTTGTTTCTAGACTGCATTGTTTCTCGACATGTCTGGGATCTTGTACCAGTTTGTTTTGATATTCAAGCCCCAGTATATTTTGAAGAAATTGTTGTTATGTGGCATATGCATAAGTCTAAAAAAGTTTTGAATATGGTAGTTGCGGCCTCATGGTGGAGCTTGTGGATACTAAGAAATAACTTTTGTTTTCAGGGAAGAACTTGGAGAGGCATGGGCTGCGTGTTTGCTCGTCTAAGAAGCTTAAGCTTTTAGACTTTCTTCAGCAATGGAGTGTGCTCTGCGACGCCACACAATCAGTGCTTCTCCAACGCTGCATTCTGTTGTTGGACAAATGCAAGGGAGAGCTGCTCAGGATCGCTTGGAGGTGTTTGCCGTGCTGGGGAGGATCGACCAGTAGCTTTTAGTTTCATAATTCTGATGCCGGTGACTTCTCCCAGCTTGAAGATGTAGCTGTTAAAAACCCTGTTTTTTTTTCTGCGGACATCAGTTTTCGTTGCCTGCTTATCGTTTGTTCTCTGGTCTGACCACGTTGGCAGACCTGAATACTGTGAACTTTGATGCTTCATGAAATAAGATGGAGCAGGGGGGGAACCCCTTTCATTCAAAAAAAAAATGCAGCAAGACGCTGTCCTAGGATATGAAGATTATTGGTTTTTCATATCCCTTGAATACAAATAAAATATGAGCTCAAATATGGTACTGTTATCCTGCATTTTTTGTCACAGAAGAAAAAAAACACAAGTACTCCCTCCACCCCAAAATATGTGTTGGGACAGAGGGAGTATATCCAACTACAGGCATGTAGACAGATTATTTGTTCAATAATCACAAAAGATAATCATAGCATAGAGTACAGGGTTACAGATGCATGATGTCTGAACATCTCTTCAGGAAATCAACAGATTTTGTGCAGGCCGTCAGTGCAGTCCATAGGTGTTAAATAATACTTTTGTCACGGTATACTAACTGATAAATGTAAATTGAATGAATCATATGAACAAATGGAGAGATCAAAAGGACAGCTGGAGTATATGATTCTACGAAGATATCTTCACTTTACCATTGCGTACCTAAGAGTACCGATATTTATTGCATTGCAAGTTCAGATCCGGTTGCCACCATTGGCTAATGCCATGGGCATATTTGAAGTCCGGTGAAGGGCTCACGTTTACAATCAAGTCTGCAGATGGAAGAAGGTGCAGTGGTTCTGATTCCCACCCTAATGCCTTGTAAAACAGGTCTCCGATTGAATTTTGGGTCGCAAGCTTCTCAATAAATCCAGCACCGAGATCCTCCATGTTCTGACGATGCTGGAAGTACCCAATGTACTCTGAACATACATGGTCTCCTGGATTAACAAACAGATATGGCGTCCATGATGACAAAATGTTGAATGATTCTTCCACAACAGACCTCTGATTGTTCCCCTCGTTTTTTGCTTTCATTGCAATTGTTAGTCCCGCGGTAATAACACTTCTTGCAATGCGGAAACCATGCTTTACCCTTTCATCCCTGATTCCCTCTATCGGAGCAGCGACAAAAGGTGGATTGAAGAGAAAACTATCCAAAAGAGCACCCTCCTTAACCATGTTTCTTCCAGTAAGGATGGCCGTACCTGCACCCAGTGAATGACCAGCTAGCCAAATCGGGGATCCAGGGAAAACTGAGGCTACATTTTGAACAGCTTGCATCGCAATTGTAAATCTTGAGGTCTTATGGAGACCATTTTGAACAAGCTGGAGGTCAAGGGAAAGATCTCTAGAAATAGTTTCCTTCTCAGTTATGGTGCCTCTGAAGGCAATGACAAATCTAGGGGCACCCTGGACAGAAGCTTCTTTACTTGAAGGAGGGTTGAATTCAAATATTGCACCGAATATAGACAAGTCAACATCATCGACAAGCTTGCGGATCATCTCAAAATGGAAGAACTCCCACCAAGGAGGTGCTGCGGCGTCAATAGATTGACGATTTAGTTGCCGGTCTCTCTCCAAAACATACACAGCCTGAACTAAACATGCAGCCACAGATCTCCTATTATTCTCGCAGTTCCTTTTGGGAGTCCATAGAAAAGAGAGAAAGTTACTACCTTATGAGAACAGGACATAAAGTGCAAGCTGAGAACACGACAACATGGGTTATTTCCACAGCCAGCCATAAGCCCCAAAAGAACTGCCCCATAGTCATGTACTCTAAATCAGCGAGAACTAATATGGAACGGAGGGAGTATGAGAACTCTATCAAAATGTTTCTACTTAACAAGACATCCTTCCTGAAAGGGTAAATTACTTTATGCCATCCAAACGAACAATGATTTTGAACTTTTTTATAACGCAACAATAAAATAAGTTAGGAAATCCTTCCTCACTTTTCCAGTACTATTCATGTTGCTCAATTCTACTTCTATTTGGTTACAGTAGGCTTCCCTATCTTGTAATCCTTTTTTGGGTCGAGATACATGATGTTATTGGTAGATAACCCATCCATCGCTAGATGTACGGCTAGGAGATTTGCTAAGCTGCCAATGGAGGCCAACAGTTAGGTTCTATTTTGGGGGGCTCACCAACCCCCAGCGGTGTAATAATATCTATGGCTCCTTACTTGACAGTAGTGGCAAGGGTTGGCATCGAGTTGGATTGGGAAGAAGGTAGAGGCACCCAGTGATTACACTGGGTGGCGGTTTGCTGGGCGGAGGTGGAGAAGGTAGGCAGATGCAAACGCAGAAGAAAACAGTGGGACAACAAGATTGCGTCCATGTGTAGTGAGGTGTGTGTTCGTGCAGTGCTAGTTGTTGCAAATCATGTTCTCATGTAGCGCACCCTATGGTTAACTCATACACACCCATAGAGATGAAATGCAACTGAAGTAACAAAACATAACTGATCTGTTCTAGCACTCTACATTAAGCTAAACTTGAACATACTTTTTTGAAGCTAAGTTAAACTTAATTTTCACAGTGCTTTTGGCAATCTCTTCCTCTCTCCTCCAAGGAGGCTACATTATTGAATTAAACAATAATTACTTCCTTGTATTCAGCAAATTCACATGTTAACACACATCCAGATGTGGAATGTTTTAGTGGAACCTAATTCAACAACTGCTGCCCTGACAAACAAAAGCTGCTTATTCTTGATTCCTGAAGCATGCACTGTTATGAATGTGTAGAGTCGTATTTGTTTTGACCGATAAACGTCAGTGCACAACTGCATATAGTAACATAAGAAACGATAATGAGGATTGCAACTGATTTTGATTGAAAAAGAGCAATCTCGAGGTTATAAGTATGCTGTCTACCGAGACCATGTTAAACAGTTTTCAATAAAAATGAGAGTTATTTCATTAGAGAAAAATAGCCTACATAAAAGATGAATAATCCAAAGCCAATACTGATGAAGCTTCAGGCCAGTTCGGGTTAGCCCATAACCAGTGTGGAGTTGGCTGGAGTTTAATTGTGTAGGATAGCAAAAATTAAACAACTAATGCCTGGCCCATCACAGCATAGTTATGTCCTGGTGTGGATGCCATGTTAAGAACCAGCTGGTGACTTGGGGTTCATTAGTGCCTCGTATCATAAAATTAATTACTTAAAATCCTATGGTCTTCACTGAAATATAAGAGATGAATATGGGTCTTGCAAGATTCTTCAAGATCTTTTGCATAGTCAAATTTAGTATTAGCTGGAATAGAATGAAGAACATAATTACATAGAGATCTAAGGTGAAAATATACATGAGAAGGAGAGGAGTTTACATCACACATTCTGTTTTTTAACATATGCTCAAAGTTTACTAACTAGCACTCCTTTCTATGTTTCTAGAGGAATAGTTGGCAAGAAAATAAACACCATAAACTTGAATATATCACATTTTGTGATCTACCAATTATGACTGATGACTACGATAAGTTCCGTAAACATCACTGGTTTGGTGGGATTAATTACCCAAGCAAATGCTACATTTATGTAATCAGGAGAAAACAAACATGAGATATACAACTATTAGGATCAAATTAAGCAACACAAAGCGACAGAACCTTATAAATAAAAGTACACAGGTCTTTGCACCTGGACTTGTATCGGCATTTAACATAGCAAACATATTGGATTCAAATTAAGTTCTATGCAAGTGCAATCTATCAAACACTCGCAAAACATTATAGGAAATGATATGTAACATACCAATTAACAGGTTTAAGATATGTCGGCCCTGAGATACCAAAGATGTCTCTCTCCACAGCCATCAGGCTATACAAAGCTGCTCTTCAGTTGATTGACTTTGGTAGTGAAGAAAAACATAGCACTGAAATACGTAGAAAAGGTCAGCACATAAAGTACAAATCTTCAAATTGTTGAACTCTTCAGGCAAAACATACACAAATGTAACATCAGGGGGGAGTTGCGATCAAATACTAAAGAAAGGGGCAACTCTAGTCCTTGGTGTGCTAAGTCTAAAACTTCTCAGTTCAGTAGAAAGGTTAAACGTACGAACATCAGCGTCCGTTCCAACTATGGATAGCAACTGACAGCTGTGGCATAAGGTAATTAGCGTTCGAGCATTTCAGCCTTTCAGGGCCAATCAGGCAAGAAAAGGTATCAAAGGAGAGGAAGTTGAGAACAAATAAGGTTTCTATAGAAGGTTCAAGGACGGTCATCAGATAGATGTAGCAGCACACAACAATGCCATTCTCAGAGCGACCCATGCAACCAAGTAAAATAAAAGGTTCAGAAGAAAAAGGCCGGTTATTAACAAAATCATGAGAAATTTTTTATAGAATAAAAATGGAACATGGTATCAACTCCTTACTTTAGCAGGTTCGCGTTCTAAGTTGACAATGATGCTAGCAGCTTCAGCTTGATTGGCATGAAACTAGGGCAGTTGTGGATCAAAATCTGAATAAACCACCTTGTAATTTTCTGACTTTTCCATTATTAAGGGGTAATTAACAATCTGTCACTCCGCCCATTGCCATGTCAGACACAAGCATTGCTAACTTTGTAATATATATTAATCCTTGACTATTGCCACTTTAATTATTCATAGCTTAATTGTTTCATATAAACCAGCTCTTTTTCCAACGTGCAAAAGGTAATCTTGCCTTTTAGATTGTTTGCGTAAATGAAGACGGTGACTACATGATCGAACAGTGCAGCTTATATGGTTATCAGAACATCTTTCATGGATCCAACCTACAGCGGCTGGTTGTCGTCGCAGAAAACTTCGTCAACTGGTGACAGTAGGCCGTTGAAGCCACCCCGCCCATGTTGTGCAAGTGGATCTAGAAGCACCGCAATGCCGCCGTCGTCGACAAAGTGCAGCGCAACATGGCCGGTTTGCTTAACATGATCATGGCCGAGGCTTAGTCATGGGCAAAGGCAGGCGCGGTGGGACTATACACGCTATTTCCAGTGTTGTTTAGCACTTAGGCATGTTTCTTTGTAAATTAGGGTGTTGGCCGGTCTCAAGATTGTACATAGCTCATGTTTTTTGTGTTTTCTCGAGAGAGAGAAATGGTTCCAAAAGCATGAACTACATACAGTATCTGGCCATTAACACAATGCACAAATACCAGATGAACATTAATCAGAGAAAATGAACGACCATCCAAAGCAGTAGAGTAATTAAGCAAACAACTGGGCATCATAAAAGGAATTTCTCTTTTCTTGTTGGCGAGAAAGGAGAGAAAGGTAGCTGAAGCAGAGGGGGGAAGGGGAGGAGCCGGCTGAGATGTTCGATGTGGAGGTGCTCACGGACGGCCGTAGTTAGAAATGAAGAAGTTAAGGAAGAGGCTGAAGACAAAAAGGGAAGGCAACAGAGTCGCCGATTCTGTTGCTCAACGGCAGGGCGGCGCAGTGCTGTATGGTGCTGTTGCGGTGGAGGGCCGGCCGGGGCTCCGGCAACGAGGTGGACAGGTTGTGGCGTGTGCGGTTGATAGGAAACTGGTAGCGGCGGCACGAGTCTGGAAGAATGATCTTGAACAACTGCTAAGCATTGGAGAGAAAATAGCATCGACATTTTCGCCTAAATAGGATCCCCGCCTGAGAAATCCAATCAAAATCGCGCAAATGGGACGAAAAGAAGAGGCAACGGATAGATCTTACGGGGGAATGGGGATCCAACGAATCTGGGACAGAGGAAGAAGAGTGTTACCTTGACGAACAGCGATGCGGACGGGACCGGAGTGGGAGGGGGCGAGAGAAACTGGGGGCGGGGGCGCGGACAGATCTCACGGCGACAGGTAACTTTGTTTAAGATCGTCTCTGCCCAAAACCACCTCCTCGGATGATGTTTTTTTTTGTTGTTGTTGTTGTTGTTGTTTTTAGATATGATGGGTTGTTCAATTATGGGACGGTCAAACGATCCGGGGTTAAATTTTGTGTGTTTTGACAGGAAGGTTTTCGAGATCTGATTCTAGTTTGCAAAAAATTCAAGATCTAATCTTTTTCCTACGTCAAAAATTCAGGATCTGATCTTTTTCCTACGTCATACCCTTTGGCGGTAGGAAAATGGTCAGATCCTAAATTTTTTACAAACTAGGGTCAGATCTCAAATAACTTCTTCAAAAATGTCAAAACACGAAGTTTTGCCCCCACCCCGTGATCACACGTTCACTTTTGCTATTGGTCTGTTTGGGTCGACCGAGCGGACAATTGTGTCCGTTTTTTCGATTGGATCGGCATTTGCACCTAATACTAACCCGATTAATTTTTTATCCGTCGACTTTAATAAAAACGCATGATCAAAGTCTAAATTTAGCATAATTAATCATATATGGTTGGTCAACCGCCTGCCAAAGTCCACTTCAACATGAAAACTTAATTAAACATTAAAAACACATGCGCGCCTTAGGCATCGTTGCTCCCTTGTTGGGTTCTACCGTAGGTGCATCGCATGCAAATTAAAATTTTCCTACGCGCAGAGCATTCAAGAACATGCTACAGAGATGGATCACAGCTCGTTA
>CBMN010035576.1:0-10318 GCA_000582825.1 Hordeum pubiflorum | reverse complement strand
TTTGCAGGCAAACCCAAATATTTATCATTTAGTGCTTCAGTCATAATATTGAGAATTGTACAAATTTGCACCTTGTCTTCCACCTTTGTATTGGGGCTAAAGAATATACTATACTTTTCAGCACTTACCCTTTTCCCTGAGGAGACACAGTCAGAATTCAGGACTGATTTCAAAGCCTCCGCATTCATAGCATTTGATTTCATAAGAATCAAGGAATCATCTACGAATAGAAGGTTTGAAACCAAGGGTGCATCTTTACTGACCTTTATTCTAGAGATTTTTTTTCATTCTCCTGTGCGTTTGCTAAAGAGCAGTCAGTCCCTCCGTACATAATAAAAATAGGTAAGGAGAGAGAGAATCGCCTTGCCTCAATCCTCTAGTGGGTTTAAAACTTTCTGTTTCTTCCGTATTAAAACGAATCCGGTATTCCACGGATGATACACATTGCATAATTAGATTTACCCTGTTCTCTTTGAAACCCAGTTTGAGCATAATTTCCTTCAAAAAAGGCCACTCTACTCAGTCATACACTTAGTGCATGTCCAATTTATTAGCGCATAGACCCTCTTTACCATTATTTTTTCTTTATTTTATGGAAACATTCATACACCACTAGAATATTGTCAGTAATCATACGTCCGGGCACAAACGCACTTTGGGTCGTGCTAATAATTTCTAGAAGGATTATCTTGAAGCGCGTTGCAATCATTTTTTAGATTACTTTGTAAACCACATTGCACAGACTTATAGGTCTGAACTAAGTAACCTTTTCTGGAGAATTAACCTTTGGGATCATAACTATTGCAGTATCATTCCAGCCATCAGGTATAGAGCAAGTGTTTACCGCCTAAATTATCTCTTTAGTCAGGTCATCCCCTAACATAGACCAGAATCTTTTATAGAAAACAGCATGCAGACCATCCGGTCCTAGTGCTTTTAAATCTCCAATATCAAAGAGTGCCTTTCACACATCCTCTTTTGTATAAGGGGCTAGAAGATCATTGTTCATTTCATCAGTTAGTTTCTTTTTTACAAGAGATATAACCTCCGAATTCGGTTGTACAACTTCTGATTTGAAAAGGTTTAAAAAATACCCCAAAAGATGATTTTTCATCTTCGTATCTTGTACCCAAACATCATTCCCATCCATCAATTTTTTAATATGATTTCTCTTATTTCTAGTCGTTGCCGCATTATTGAAAAAGGATATGTTACAATCACCATGTGATAGCCAGTTTGCATGACCCCGTTGTAACCAGTATATTTCTTATTGTTCAAAAAGGTTTTCAATAAGTACTAGGATATCCTTTTGTCGACCCCTTCGCAATTTTTCTAGATCTTTTTTGAGTTTTTTAATTCTTCTTTTCGGCCCCCTGAGTACTTCACGGTCCCAGGTATGCAAATCTGCATGCACTGCCCTTGTACGCTCGGCGAGAGATGGTCCAATGCCCAACATATTTGCTTTTTCCCATGATGTATGTACAATTTCTACCACTGTCTCTTCTGTGAGTCAACGAGCTTCAAATTCTTTCACTCGTCTTACAGGTTGATTAAACATGTTTCCCTCGTAGCATTCCGTATCCAAAACGAGGGGTCGATGATCAGAATGAGTGTGTTCTTCGTTTATGATTGCAGCCCGGGGGAATTTATTCGCCCACTCCACATTACAAGCGCCACGATCAAGTCTCTCCCTAATGTCACTCTTCTCCAAGTGAAGGGATCACCGATATATCCCATATCTTCTAATCCGCATTCTCCTAGGCAATTCCGAAATTCTCTCATCATTACATTAGGCCTCACGTTTCCTCCTTTTCCGAAGACAATAGTATTTCATTACAGTCTCCCAGCACTACCGAGGGGTGGTCACCTTTATTATACAAATTGCGAATATCATCCCAAGAAATATTATGCTCATTCCAATTCGGATAACCATAAAAACCCATAAAACGCCGTTGTACAACATTTTCAGTCATGAAAAGAACATCAATAAAATGAGCCGACACATAGTTCAAAGAAACTTTATTCATCTTTTGATAAAAAAAACAAGGCCACCGGCCGACCATCACTTTCCACTACAAACATATTGAATCGAAACTTAAAACATGACGTAGCTCATCGGCTTTACATGTATTCAAATGAGACTCGGAATGGAAAATCAACTCCGCTTTGATACTCACTTGAAGATCCAAGAGCTCACGAACTGTCGTGGGGGAGAGTATGCCACGACAGTTCCACCCTATGATTTTCATTTGGCCTTGCGGACCTCCTCCTCAGAGGCCACCGATGTGCCATCATATCCAACAGATTCCCTCCTCTAGTGCACGTAAATTTCTTCTTTCTCTTCTACTTCTTTAGCCACATGTGAGGTAGCCACATTCCCATCCCTCACTACTTCCACTCTACCTATACACACTCTCTTAGAAGAGACACTTATATCTCCATACAACATGCGCTCATAGCTATCCATCGTTTTTTCAAAAGAAAAATCTAATTCACTACCCGTCGGTGGTGCTTCGAAAAAATTCTTCCTTTTTTTACCTATGATATTTTTGCGCGCTTCGCCGGACCTCTAAGTTCCTCTCTCTTTCCTCTCTTTCCTCCCCTTTCCTTTTTGCTTGACCTGCATGGTTTTCTTTTTTGCACTGAACATGAATGCATGAGAGTGGATTTTCAGGACCCGGGTGTCCAGGCACCCTCTTATCCCCACCGTATATTCAGAATCCAGCACCTAGAGATCTGTACCATATACAGTAACAACAATTTGATTAACAGGTCACAACTCGCTAAGCCCGGCAGGCTGCACACGGTAGAAAGGAATCTGGGCCTAGTTGTACATCTTAGGCTGATTCCACACCTAGCGACAGGAGATGGAAGGGACGTCGAGTTGACATGTCGGCCCGCTGTAAAGAAAAGGAAGAGACCTTTCTCCACATCGCTATTCCCCACCCCCTCCACCTTCCTTCCCATCACACACTCTTTCCACGCACCCCACCGATGATGCCAATGGAGACCATCGAGCCTGGTGGAGATGATATGGTTTCAGGACTCGCCGAACTACTCCACTGTCGTGAATCACCGGTGATATGTATATCGGATCCCGGCGCAGCTCATGGCATCGCCCTTCTGGCATCAATACCCGCCGATCTTGGTTTGGAACCAAGCTCCAGGTCAGAGTCGCCATGCTCAGTCGGAAATATTGCCGATTTCTCTAACCTCATCTAATGTATTGTATCGATTTGATCCCCCAACTCCCTTTTATAGATCCGAAGTGGTTCTTCCCCATCGCCCTGAAACCGGCGGCGGCGGCGGCGGTCAATGTCGACGGTATTCCTCCAGTAACAGTCCATCGTAAGTGCAGCCCTACATTTTGATTCCCCCCTCCCTATGTCCTCGAAGTTCTTAGTGCTAACCCAGGCTCTTCTTATTGGTGATTGTCCATGAATCTTGGATGCGGCGACAACGAGCGAGAGAGCTTTGGCTGCAGTGAAGGCGGGCGTCTCGCAAGATGACGCTGCGGCGTCTCGCTGGTACCAGGAGGAGGTGGGGGCGACCGCTGCATGCGAATCCTCGTCGGCGCAAGAGTGACATACACATGTCCTCCTTGGAGGCTGCGGCGGCCGCACGCGCTGCTGGAATCTTGGTCGGCTGATCGTATCCTTTCGAATTCCATAACTGAAACTTCACATGGAAGCTGAAACCGAGCGCATAAATATCCTGATAAATGTCCATGGTCTGTAATGATGGCAAATGATTTCCGCTATCGCTGTGTCACTACAATCTCCCGTTCTCCCTAATTCAGTTTGACGCACGCTCCTCCATGCCTCCGTATCTATGGAACTGGTTTTCTATTCCTCCTCCTTACCGGGTTGCAGTGCTCATTGGAGTTTCTCTGAACGTATTTCTCAAGGGGTGTGCGTCAAACCCAATTAAAAAACAATAATTTGCGATCATGGCGGGCGGGCAGGTGTGACTACTCACAAATTATTGCCCTCCGTTCATCTTTGTTCTCTTTATTACTGTGAGTTTAGTTCTGCATTCCATGCGATTTGTTTGGTTTTAATTTAGGCACTTGCGTTTTGCCTGCTCCCTTTCCTTCTCTCTTTTCAGATTTCATATAATATGTCTCTGGCATGAGCTAAACCTATGAAGATTGGCTTCTTTGGTACGGCCCGGGTATGTAAAACTGAATAAAACTTATTGCCTATGTTCGTTCCTTTGCTACTGCTATCCACATTTTAGAATTGTTCTAGCTAAAGAACTTAATTAGTCTAAAATGAGTAGGAATGGGCAGAATATGCTTGATGCATGAATCATGATAAAATGATATTTGTTGATCATGCATTCTGTTATTCTGGATCTTCTGGAAATAAAATGACATTGTCAAATCTTGATAATTTGAGGTCTTGTTTAATTCCTTCTAGCCATAAACCACTTTAGGATTTGAAGTGTGCAATCCTAATGTGAATATTGTTGAAATGGACCCTATGACACGGCATGCATGTATGTAGATGGAAACATGTCAATATTAGTACTTTGTTTGTAGCACGGTTCTGTTTGGGTAATTCTCAGCATGAATAATTTTAACTTTAATTTTATTATTTAGTTTTAAATCTGTTTCAATACCGGTTTTTTTTATTTTATTGCGTAAATACCGGATGAAATTACCATTCAGTTTGGAAGGATGTTTTATTTGCCAAATTTGACGTCTACTTCATTATGTGCGTTGAATGTCATTGTCATAACACAGTCATAGGCGATGGCGAAAGTAGGCAAAACCTTCTCCAATGTTAAGATAATATACTAACAACCTTGGCATTTCACAGAAGTGAGTGTTATCCTAGATTGTTAAGATAAGCTGGGTTAATATTGTGTTTTCTTGAATAATTAATTCATTGTATTACCTATCATAATGCATATATCTATACTTCCTCAACATGGGCAGGCACGGCAACGCTTTTCTTCATGATCTGGTTAATAGTAAAAGATACATATATAGTTACAAGTGGGTTGTAAGGCAACCCAGCCAAAATTAATAGTACTTGTTGCAGATTATCTGGTCACACTAAAATCTTGTTTTTCGCGGGCAGAACTTGAACTTGATAAGGGCATTTACAGGAAGCATATTACTTAATTTCGTATGCAGAAGAGCTATATTTAGTTTCCCGAAATGGGCAAAACATGGAATTCCTAGCTTATCCAAGTTAGCCACCTCTTTTAATGTTAGCCGCATCATTTACATTGTGATTTTTTGCTTATTACAATCAGTTTGCAATATATGTTACAGACATTAGACCTGTCAATATCTCACTTGGATTCTGGTTTGCAGGGTGAGCACCGATTTACCGCTCGTGGGTGAGTCGTGATCACGCTTTGTGGGATCACACATCTTAAAATGGAATCTGCCCCTTCCACGGCAGGCTGTCCAATGGGCTATATCTGCTGCATGCGTTGAGACTGTCGCTGAAACAGGTTTCCCGGTGCCTCGTTTTTTTTTTGTGTTTTTTTTTTGCGGGGAACCTGGTGCCTCGTTTTGATTAGAGACACAGCCGCATGCGTATTAAAAGAAGAGAGATTCGTATTCGTTGTACACTATAGCAGAAAGGCTTATAGCCTATGGAGTTGGACGTGTAAACCGGTGCGTTATAGACTAAGATGTACTGACCTGACCTGCAAGTGAACTGGTGTGTCCGACAATTCCGCTGCAAACTGTCAGGTGCTTTGCAGATTCATCCTGTTCCACACCCAAGCTGTTTTTGGTACAATATAAAAAAGATATTATTGGTACAGGATCACATGGTGTCGTGATGTTGTCCTTTGTACAGAACTAAAAAGTACAGTATGTTCTTGGTACAAGATCACATTGCATTATGATGCTGGTGACGCTGTTCTTGGTACCGGAGGGGGGCTCCTTTAAGGCCGTGTTTGTATTGAGTCTTGTCAGGCAAATCTTCGCTCAGCCCTATCCGTAAGACTAACAATTTTTTTCGAAAGGTTTCTGTGAGATTATCGTGGACATCAGCGTTTTCAAGTGTCCTCAATTCTGATAAAATCACAAGTAATTCTAATATAGTACAACCAAGTAATTAAGACTCTTTGATTAATTTTGAAAATCGTCCTTCGTGTGCTGAGTGTTACACTCGTTAAGCTGACCAGATTCTGTCGTTTTTCGTCTACCGTTAACTGTTTTGTAACGAGTCAAAATATTTGCTCTGGATCCCAAGTGTGACACTCGGCTGAGTATTTTTTGGCACTGGTCGAGTATATTGGATAATCGGCTTTCGAAGCTCTTCTTGTAGTGGTGGAGGTATAAGGAAAATATCCTAGTTCGGTTGAAGATGCTTTGAGCTCGATCATTTGGCTTCACTTATTTTTATAAATGCACATGTACATTAATTTTGGTGGTGACTTGCAAAGCTTGATGTTATGTACGTTAATTTGGCTTCATTGCACGGGAGACGGAAAGTGTGCGTCTCGGACCGTCACCGGTCCACCAAAGCTATGAGAGCTGAATGGACGAGCATCGACGACAAACGCTTGAACTACAACACGAAATCCAACAACCGGGCTCTCCTAAAGTACGGCGTGTAGCACTTGCCGTACTGCATCTGAACGGCCTTCGTGTGACCCCTCATATGCAGTGACGGGAGCATCTGTCAAAATATAGACGTAAATAATTAGTAACTTATTTTAGCAAATCAAAAGCTTTGGTTCAATAACTTGATCATAGTATTACCACTCAATTCTCGATGGGCCTCCTACAACAATTGCAAATGAACCCGTCATATTCAACGAACATGCATCATATTGTTTTCATCAATTATCACATATTCAACAAACATTCATATCATATTTGACCAATATAAATGATCAATACAAATGAATCATAGTCAACTAACATCATTCATTCAACAACATTCAACCATCCAAGATTTTTTTTTAACATCATTCATTCATTTATTCAAAAAATAATCGAAATACACATATGCATAATTCACCAAAATCCATCATATTCAAAATGTTTTCATCAGTATTATTTACCGTCTACTAATGGGTAAAATAAGTCCTGAATAGTTCGAATCACAGTTGAGTAACATCTGTATCATGCCCATTATCACACATGTACACGGCACATGCACGGCCACTCACCCTCATCGGGTACACGCCACACATGAGCCATGAACATGTGGGCCAGGTACAAAATCAGGCTGGAGGGTTATCGTGTATGACACCAGATGCACGAGGTGCATGCTGGGCGAGGTACATACAACAGGGGAAATATCAGGTGCTCCGGGAGCACCTGAGCATCGGTGCTCCTGCGCGCCCTCAGCCGTCGATCTGAGATCCAAAGGTGAACATCGATGTTTTGGACCTGCGCGTTATTATGGCATTCCTCAGGGGTGTTTCTGCAAAACATCGATGTTCACCGTTGGATCTCCAGATCGACGGCCCAGAATCGCCCGAAGCAGCCGTAGCATCAGTGCTCCGGGAGCACAGGATACGTTCTCACATACAACAACAACGAATAAAAAAAAGAACCTGTCCCAGTGTACATGTACATCAAACAATGCAGGCACAGCCATCTGGCCAACAGTATAAAACAACATAAGGCCTCCTTTGGTTCATAGGATTAGAATATCATACGAAGTGAGATGACATGTATCTCAATTCCTATAAAGAAAGACTTGTTATTTGATGCATAGTATAGGAATTTTTCCATTGAGTCTAGGCTAATGTTTTTTTTCTACGAAATGTGAAGGATTAGTTCCTATCCTATATAGGAATAGGAATCCATTCCTATAAACCAAAGGGCTTCATAGAATTTTTTCCTTTGACAATTATATCCTATGAAATTCCTACAACATTCATACAAACCAAAGAGGCCTAACGCTGCGAGAGATTCTCCTCTTGGTCGTTGAAACCCGGGGTAAAAGTAAAACAGAGTGTGCCCAAGCCCAATGGATGCAGATGTCTGCATGCCACCGTGCTGCTCGCTGCAGAAGCAAGATTCCTGCCCGAAGCGATTTTTTTTATGCCTGTCCGAAGCGAATTGATGCATCCAAGTCTGGTCAGGCCACTAGCTGCCAATAATTGCCGTCACTATAGGATTAGTTCCTATCCTATATAGGAATAGTCTTGTCAAAGTAGTAGCCGCATGGGGGCATGCTGGCGCATGATGGTTACGACTATAGAGGCTGCCTCATCTTGCCTCCAAGAACTCATCAAATTTTGATAGCCCAGTATTCATCACATAGATGCGTCAGCCGTGTGAGCCAAGGACACAGCAGGAAGTATGGGCATCGTCTTTTTTCTATTGCTTCGCGGGAACAACTTCGACCCAGCTTGGTGGCTCCACATCCGGTTCCTACCACCAGACATGGTGTTTCTAAGCCCGAGCTCAAATGAGCTCCGGTGAACAGTAACTCAAAAAAAAAAGTTTCAAAAATTCTGAAAAAAAAATAGTGCAAACATTGACAAAAGTTCTCAGTGCTCACAAAATTTCATCACAAAATAATATTTGTAGAAGTAGTAGCAAAAAAGACAAAATTGATGCTTCAAAAAATTTATTTACAACAACATTTTGAGGTACTGATTTTATTTATTTATTCATGACTTTTATGAATGTTATTTTTTGATGAAATTTTATCCGGCTGCGTTATTTCATCGAACACCTCATGGACGGCCGTCGCTAACATCGACATGAGCACAGAAGCTGGCCGTGTTCCGCACTCGCGCCGGTCGTCCGTGAGCTTGTGCGCCCACCTCGCCGACTGTACCTCACCGCCTCCTCGCCAGTGTCTGCCTGCACCTAGCCGCACCCGCACCCGCCCTGCCCGCACCCGCGCCAACAACGTGCCGTGGTCGCCCCGCCGTAGCTCGCCTCGCCGTCGCCCACAGAATGCTTCACCCGTCGCACCTCGTCAGGGTGCAGCAGCAACATTCGAGCTTGCCGGTGAGCAGCAGCAGCTGAGCTCGCCAGCCGCCAGGTCCAAGTATGACTGAGGTGGGGAAGGTACTTCGGCTTCTCTTTCAGTTGACTATTATTTCAGATAATAAGAAACGACGGAGAAGATGAAGATGGGGACAATTTATTCCAACAATGGTGGTTATGGAGAAACCTTGGCACCCATGCTGGCTGGCTGGTCTCCTCGAACAATCCATTGAATTTTATGGCCACATGACAGTCAGTCGAATTCATGTGCCCGGCTCATGATTTCACATCTCAACTCTCGCATGCTCTTCGACATGGTTGAATGTACCAGGTCCAAGTATGACCGTGTCCGTTGAATGTACCAGGTCCAAGTAGGGCTGTGTCCGCTGAATGTACCAGGTCCAAGTGTGGATATGTCGGGCAAATATACTAGGTCCAAGTATGGTTGGGAAGGGTGACTGTATCAGGGCCAAGTAGGGTTGTGTTGGGTGAATGTACCAGGTCCAAGTATGGTTGTATTGGGTGAATGCACCATGTCCAACTAGGGTTGTATCCGTTGAATGCACCAGGTCCAAGTATGGTTGCATCGAGTGAATGTACCCGGTCCAAGTAGGGTTGTGTTGGGCGAATGTACCAGGTCTAAGCATGGTTGTGTCGGCTGAATGTACCAGGTCCAAGTATGGTTGTGTCGGGTGAATGTATCAGGTCCAAGTATATTGTGTCGGGTGAATGTACCAGGTCCAAGTATGATTATGTTGGGTGAATTCACCTGACCAACTAGGGTGCCGTCGACGCCCACAACAGGGGATCATTGGCTTTCGTCGGAGCTCTGGAGGGAGGCGGGAGGGCGAGGGACCACCCCAAAGCCTCCAGGAAGGGGATCGGCGCCAAAGGCGTCGACTTTGGGGGGCCGTCGCGTCGGCCAAGGGTTTCCCCCGGAACCTCACCCAAACGCCAGATCTGACCAGCAAGCACCAGGAGATGGAGGCTGCAACCACCTGGAACCGGCGCCTACGCGGACCAGAATGGATCGGCCCGGAATGAAGCTTTTCCACAGAGGCCCAACGGACTGCGAGGCGCCGCCGCTGCACCGTCGTCCGCGACTACCATGCTGCCCGCACAGCCATGGACGACACCCACCAGTACCCGCCGACGTTGCCCGCCGTCCAGGCAACGCCGCGCGCCACCGGCCGGGGCCACCGCCCCGGGAGCCGAAGGCCTCCATCCAGAGAGGAGGCGGCAGATCCCCGCCGTCACCTTCGTCGGGGCCACACGCTAGCGGCGCGGCGCCCTCTGGCAGCGGCGGAGGGGAGGGAGAGAGGGGGGAAAGCGTGACGACGGCGCTAGGGTTGTTCCCGAGTCGCCAAAGAGGGGGCGACGGGGGGGGGG
>CBMN010035567.1:0-10083 GCA_000582825.1 Hordeum pubiflorum | reverse complement strand
TGCGCAGGGTCCGGGGAAGGGTCCGACNNNTTTGGGTCTATTGTACGCAGTCTTTCCCTACATTTCTGTAAGAGGCTGTTTTCAGGACTTGAACCCGTGACGTCATGGTCACAAGGCAGCAGCTTTACCACTGCGCCAAGGGTCGTAGATGCAAAATCTCCTAAAATTCTAACTACTAATTGCAGTACTGCTATCAATTTCCTCGACAAAATTGAAGAATCTAGAAGGCTGTCGTCGCTAGAGCTCTAACTCCGTATCGCGGTTAAACTTGCTCTTCACCGACATAACAAATTCCTCTCTGAATACTGGCGGCAACGAGCAAAAATTAAGGACTGCAAATTCGGGGATGAAAACTAAGCCTACCTTCATGCTTCGTAAGAATAAGATCAAGTTACTCCATGTCAACGGGCACGGACGTCACCACTCACAAGGGCAAAGAATGAGTTCTGCACGATTTCTTCTTCAATCTCCTTGGGACTGCATTTCCAACGACTCTCAATTTTGATCTCAACAATCTCCTCGTAGGATCATCGCTCTCCTCATCCCAGGCTGCTTCCTTGACTAGGAATTTTACCTTAGAGGAGATCTGTTTAGCTATCCTAGCTATGAATGTGAACGCCAGCCCGGGACCTGACGGGTTTGGACCTGACTTCTTTAAAGCTAATTGGGATTTGGTTAAGATGGATCTCTTAGAATTCATGAATGATTTTCACCATGGTAGAGCCTATCTTTCTCGTATAAACAAGGCTTATATTGTTCTATTTCCTAAAAAAATCGGGGCCTCCTCCCCGGACAATTTTCGCTCGGTGTCTTTGCAAAACTGCATTATCAAGCTAAGCTCTAAATGCTTGGCAACTATAGTTCAACCTATCATCCCTTCAATTATTCATCATGACCAGTCTGGTTTCATTAGGGGTCGTGGTATTGCTGACAATTTTGCTTACGCCGCGGACATTGTTCAAACCTGTTTCAAACGCAAAAAGTCGGCAATCGTGCTTAAGCTCGATTTCCGAAAAGCTTTCGACTCAGTCTCTTGGAGGGCGTTGGCCTCTATTATGCAGGCAAAGGGTTTCCCGTCAGTCTGGTGTGACTGGATTCAAAGCCTTAACCAATCTAGTCAATCCTCGGTTGTTCTTAATGGCAAGCCAGGACCTTGGATTTCTTGTCGGCAAGGGTTAAGACAAGGAGACTCTATGTCCCCTTTTCTTTTTATTATTGTTGCAGACGTCCTTCAGCGTTTGATCGCCCAAGCCTCGGTTAATGTTCTGTTGTCCCACCCGATTGATACTTCCATCCTGTGCCCATATTCTTCAGTACGCGGATGACACGCTTATCATTCTCAAGGCCGATAAGGACCAACTTCTGATGCTTAAATCAATTCTGGCGGACTTCTCTAATGCGACTGGGCTACACATTAATTTCCACAAAAGCTCATTTGCCCCAATTCACGTTGCCTCAGATGAGGCTTCTAATCTAGCGAATATCTTTGGCTGCTCAGTTGTTTCCTTTCCCCAGTCATACCTAGGCTTGCCGCTCTCTACTCACAAATTAAACCTCTCGGATTTCTTTTTTATCATTGACAAAATCGATCGTAGGCTTGCGGGTTGGAGGTGTCTTCTCCTCTCCATCGCTGGTCGGGCCGTCCTGGTTCGTGCGGTATTGTGCTCGCTTCCCATTTACGCTATGACTGCTTTGCGGCTGCCTATAGGAACGGTTCAGGAAATTGACAAGCGTTGTAGGGCTTTCTTCTGGGCGGGCCAAGACAAAGTTTCTGGGGTCAGTTTAAAGTGGCATGGGATTTTGTTTGTGCTCCATTCTCACATGGGGGGCTAGGTTTCACTTCTCTGCAGCATCTAAACTCTTGCCTCTTGCTTTCTCACCTGACTAAGATGCATTCTTACGTTCGGTTCAATGGTGGCTCCCACCTTGCTGATACTTATGGTTGGTCGTCTCATCGAGATTTGGACCATACAAAACCTTCTGACTCTCACTTGTGGCGAGACATTGCCAAGGGCATTCCTTTTTTCTGCCAGACCACTCGGGTAGAGGTGGGGGATGGCGCCAATACAGCCTTCTGGCTCGACCTTTGGGTCCCCTTCACCAATGAAAACCTGGCCGACATGTTTCCTGCAATTTTCTCGCATTCTACTCGTCAGACTGCCTTTGTTGCCAAGGTTCTAAGCGCTCCTACGCTTGACCTGGACCTTGCCCCTCGCCTCACTCACGCCGCTGAAAACGAACTGGGCGCTCGCGTGCATTGCTAGCATCTGTTTCCTTGGATTTGCAGGTTCCGGACAAGCGCGTGGGACGTCTCGATGGTAAGCCTCTGACTTGCAAAGCGGCATACACCGCAATCTGGCATGGGCAGCCCGTCGATGCATTCGCCCCGGCTATTTGGAAGAACTACGCCACCAACCAATGCAGAATTTTCACGTGGCTTGCACATAAAGGACGCCTCTTCACCAATGAACATCGATTTCGCAGAGGAATTGCTATCTCGGATAACTGCCCTTTTTGTTCTACGACCGAATCCACCAACCACCTTCTCTTCGGCTGTCAGCATCTACAGCCACTTTGGGATGAGCTAAACTCCATCGCTCCTGATCGACCGTCGGATATCGTCCATCTTTGGGGCGGTGGCACCACCAATCGAGTTCGATCAACCGTCATCATCGCCATTCTTTGGAATATTTGGAAAAGGAGAAATGCTAAGGTCTTCCGGAACGACACTCAGCCCTTACATCTTATCGCTCGCAAGGCGGCTGATGACATTGTTCTTTGGGCTAATCGATGTGCAAAAGAGGGAGATCAGGATCTTTTGAGAGACTGGGGTACAATGTTGTTCCACCTATCTGAGAGATTGTAAATTGTAATGTGTCTTTCTCTTGTCTTTCTCTTCCTCTTTCTTTTTCGCTTTCTTCTTGTTGCTAGCTCTAAGCTATGCAATCGCTGCTGTACAATGTAAATGTGGTTCTGTTGGATCAATGATATGGTTCAGGCCGGCGTAAGCCCGCCGTAGGACCGTCAAAAAAAAAAAACTGAATTCTACTGCCTATTTGTGGTTCTTCTGCCGCATAAATAGTCCTTAACTACTGCTTTCAAAACTGAATATAGACTGAGACTACACTTGAAGTGGATATTAATTACTCAGTGACTTTTGGATGATATGTTCACTACTAATTATTTTTATTACCTGCAATGTGTTCAAAATAGCAGTAAGCACTTAGTGAGGGGCACCCCACCTTGTAGTGCTATTGCAAGAAACAGAAATTGAATGGGTTCCAAAAAGAACACAACCTGACATTGTGTTCCTGAAATAGTTTTTATGCTTTACTTTGAGTAACCATTCTCAATATCACTATGCAAGCGTGCTTTGTAAAATCGAGTGCCTGAAGGTACAGCACTGATTTTGTGGATACCACGCTAATGATAATGTGTTTGAGCTATCACCTTTATATATAAGAATTATGTCCATGAAACCCTGCTCCCTCAACCCGATATCCATCCTCCCGTGGAGGGAAGCATCCACGGGGGCTCACTCGACTGGCAAAGATAAATAACGATGCCCAACATACTGACACCGGTTTCCGGCTGGAAGCCTCACCAACAACAAGTACCTTAAACACACATGAGATATTCAGACAGATCTGAGGAGTGGCTGAACTGACGCTGGAAACTGTAATTGTTGTAGTCGGGACAGCTGGACGCAATGCAAAAAAAAATCCTTTTTTTTTTTTTTGCAGATTTTTAGCCTGATTTCAGTTGGGTGCGTAGGGTTCTGAGTTGTTACAAGTAAGTATGCCTTGTACTGGGGCTTCCTTGTACTCTGCCTCGAGGTTTAGAAAAAACTGATTTGGCGCCATTTAGAAATTTTGACCGAAGCGTGGGTGTGGCCAATGTGCGCTGCCTTTCTTGATTTATCGAGGCGTAGAAAGGAGTGAGGGCACTCCAACAGAAATACTCCAGATGTGTAATGTGCAGCAACAACATATCAGGTGATGAACTGATGGTTTTCTAGCATAACAGGGACAACTCTCCTATTCCATTTCATCCAGTTCGCGAAGTTCAGCATACCACAATACTTAAGTTTAAATGCTAGAAACTGGCTATCAATCAGGTTTCAGGAACCTAGTAGCCTAACGCATGTCAACCTAACAGTGAACAACTCACAATGTTTTCTCAGGTTCACAACAACACAATTCGGGTTACATTATTATGGTACTCCAGGGTGCTTCGCCCAGTGCCCACCATGTTCAGTTCCTTTTGAGCATGCCTTCCAAGATGGCACCGATTTAAGACCGACACATCTCTCTCAACCTGTCATCAATGGCAGAGATGTTATGATGTGGCTAGATTTTAACACTCGACCATTTGGCTTGATCAAGGCATACCTTGTAGTGTAGGCAGGTCTCAAAAGCAGCACTTTGGCTCGACCAAACCAGCCGTTGTGCCCTGCACATTCTCACAATAAGCCGTGCTTGCTTCCTTGTCGTCGTTGTAGCTCAGCTGCACATCCTGCAGAAGAATGTCACTGCAGGGGTACGTACTGCTAGTTGAAAGTGATGGCTATTGGTGTTGCCGAAGAGCCGTAGATACTGATGTATCTCACATCACTGATGTTGATGGATGAAGTCTGCATGCCAAAAACATAGAGTCAGAAAATTGGAAATCAGGATGCAAATAACACATTGTATGCCAATTACAGATTCAGTACTGTTCTGCCTAAAACATATTTAGAGTTGTTAAACAGGAAAAATAAAATGCACCATGTTATTATACACATTTTTCTTATCAACAAGCAAACAAATTTGAGAATGAGTGCAAATGATATGAACAGGAATTAGACATGACAAGGTTCATTTCATACCATTAGCTCAAATTCATATGATGCAAGGATTAATTAATATGAATTTTACAAAATGCAACTTTCTGCAACAGAAAATCATTTATATCATCTTAGTCAATTTAGTGCAAGAAATGAACATGGTAAAGGCTGTTAACATGGCAATCATTGGCATTGTATGAAAGTACACATGATGTAGTTCAAAACACATGAATGGATCATCTACATATGTGCTATAGATCAATGGCAATCATCATGCAAAGTTGACAAGTTTTAACGGTTTCTACTGTTAACATCAAAATGCACTTTTCAAACCAAGTTGCAACATGCATACGAATCCTAACATAGACGAAAATGCCACCATCATGTAGTACACATAGAGTAGATCATAATTCATATAAGAAACATTTTCATCGGATGCACAGGTTAAAAGTTTCCCATTACCTGGCCCGGGCAATCAGTGTTGTGGGGGCAATAATTTTGATCGATCAGGATTGGATTCTCCACCCTTGACATATTGCAGTGCATGAAGGTGACTTGGTTCACCGAGCCTGGTTTCGAATTGGCCCATGTTTTGATCCTGATGCCGTTTGTGGTGCCGGTGAAGACGGTTGCGTTCACCGTCACGTTCTTCACCGACTCGTAGTCCAGCCCCTGTTGGTGACCTAAACTTCAAATACTAGTTGAGATAACAAACATAACATGTGTTAGCTTTGTTTACCACAAATTTTTCATTGTTCCATTTGAGAGAAAGACTCTTACCTTATGCCATGGCCCGAGCCGCACATGATGCCTTCGATCCAAAGATGCGAGCTCCCCGGACCAACGGATATGCAATCATCGCCTGTGCTAATGTTGGAGCGATAGATCTCAACAGCCGTTGACATGTATATGTGGATGCCATCGGTATTGACACTATCGGCTGGAGCCTCAGCCATAACTCCCTGTACTGTGATATTGCTGCTTTGGAACACCACAAAGTGAAACAGAGAGCTATTCACAGACTTCACCCCTTCTATCACCACTCCGGTTGAGTTAGATATCGTGAGAGACTGTTATAAGATTGTAAATATGATCAATCCATAATGCAAAAATACCAAAAAAGAACACACTAGTATATACTCCCTCCGTTCCTAAATATAAGACCTTTTAGATATTCCACTATAGACTACATACAGAGCAAAATGAGTGAATCTACACTCTAAAGTATGTATATATACATCCGTATGTAGTTCATAGTGGAATCTCTAGAAGGTCTTATAATTAGGAACGGAGGGAGTATTACTATAATGTAAAATAACGGTACAAAGGGGGATGCAAAATATGGTGTGTTCACTACTGTCACATAACTCAGACCTCTTCTTGCCACTACCATTATGCTGTGTTGTGCTTACGCTAGAGTCCCAAATTCTCAAGCGTCAACCAATCTTATTTAGTTTGACCTTCCCTGAGGATGGAGGGCTTCGTCTCTCACATGCTAGTATTCTCTCCCAATCTCACGAGGCTACCACAATCATAAGCCATCGTGTTCATTAGAGAAATAGAGGTTCAGGAAAAGAAGATGGTGTGGGGAAACAAAACATGCTGGAGGCATAGTAAAGCTGCAGCTCTAAATGCGTGAACAATATCTCCTGCAGTTTTGATTCATTTTTATTCAGGTAAATGCTCGAGGTGAGAATGATATGCTGCTGCTCATGCCAAAGTCTGTGATACATATATTTTTTGATGATAGTATGAATTGATTGATGATGCAGCACAAGTAGCACAAGTCTGCAGTATCCATTTCAGAAAGAAGTATGCATTGAGTAATTACTCAACGTGGTGGTCTGCGAACGGAAGAGATCCACACGACGAAGAGGAAAACAGTTCGGGGTGGTGAATCCATTCGTGACAATACGTGCCTGTGCTGAATTGTCTTGCAGGGGAGAAACAGAGAGCTCTGTTTTCTCTGCTCTGCTATCGATGGCCACTAACGATGGTGGGTTTTGAAATTCAGAAACAAATATCGATGGCCACTATAAACGGGAGAGATACTACATAGAATCGATAAGTGGACAAGAATGCTACCTTTTTTCGGTAACTAGAGGATTCACTGTGTAGTAGCATAAAGGCTAAAGAAATGGGAGAAGTACACCTTACCCTAGCACCTTGCAAGCAATCGCCTTCATTGACGCCGTGGTTCTTGCACTCCCACACGGAAGCGCCATTCCCGTCGAGGACGCCGCCGGCCATCTTTAGCCCGTCTACGCCGGAGAAAGTGACCCAGCGGAATGCCGGGTCGCTCCAGGTGCTTTGTGCGGCGACGACTGTGCCGGCGAGCAGGAGGCCCGGTGAAGACAAGGCTCGAGAGGAGGTATGTCCCTGGCGGGACGTACACGGAGGCCGGTACGGCCGACTGGCAGGCGCCCCCCCAGGCAGCAACGAACGCCGACGAGGCATCCGTGCCGTCGACGCGGGCGCCGTAGTCGAGGACGTCGAACATCACCGGCGAGGTGTCGTCTGTCATCTCCGGTGTCGAACTAACGATCGTCGCCGACAAAAGCACCGCTAGAAGAACATAGTTCCCCATTGTCGTGGTAACGAGCTAGTTGTAGCAAGATGGAAACGCACTGACTCTGCTTGTAGCTAGCTCATCGTCGGTGCCGTGGTAACGAGCTAGTGTTTGTGTTGTAGACGAAGCAAAAGAGTGGGAGTCTCGAAAAACACATTGCTATTGCTCGTACATATGGAGCTAGTCTAGCTAGCCAGAGCAACCTAGGAATACACTTTCAGTTGTTAGCCACAGAGCCCTTAGAGGCAATGCGACTTTGGAGTATGATGCACATATTTGACCATCCCCATCCGCCCCGCGGGAGCAAAAGGTGCAACCGCGTGACGCGATCACTAATTACTATAGTTTAGGACGACTCAACGGAGGTGGTGTTTTGGCTCATAGTAGTAGTACACCTATTATGAAATATATATATATAAAGTACATTTTAAAATGTTAAAAAATTCTGAACAATAATTTTGCGTGTACATCTGGACATTCTATGTTCGTACGTAAAATTTCGCAAAGAAAAACCATTTTTTATGGCATGTATAAAAAAGATAAAAAAATATCTCATGAATAGTTATAATTAAGCATCGAAAATTGTCTTTTTTACATGAGGCACGAAAAATGTCTTTTTTACACCGAAACTTTTGTGCACGAACATATAATATCCGAATGTACACGCAAGATTTTTTCTCAAAATTTTTAAACATTTTAAAATGTATATTTAGACAAATTGTGTATCTACACCTATGAACCAAAATTAATTTCTCGAAAGCAACGCATTGTATTGCTTGGGTTCGGTGTGTATTTATATACACATAACATGGTCGTACCTCCCTCCGTCCCATAATATAAAAGCGTATTCGATATTAGTGTAGTGTTAAAAATGTTCTTATATTATGGGATAGAGAAAGTAACTGTAGAAAAGTGATACATTCTCTTGCGTTTTTTTTTTTGCCAATATGCTTATATCCATTTCCAAATATCAAACATTAGGGAGTCAAATTTCTCTATTTTGACACTATTCCCTAAAAAAAATTGTGCCAATAGCTTTGACAAGGAAATTTTGTTTTTCGTAATTACCTACTCTGTATGCAAACAAAGATTAGCAGCCAAAGTTGCTCATTGCAAATTGGGAAAAATTCAAAAATAGCATCTACTTTTTTTTGAAATTTAAACAGTATACATATTCTTCAATTGTATCTTCATAGGCAATCCCCTTCAAATATTATTTCAGTCACTAAAAAATCTCTTCAGTGAATAATACGTAGTACTCCTTCTGCTCCTTTTTACTCCACGTATAAGGTTTATGTCAAGTTAAACTTTGTAAAATTTGATCAAATTTATATTTAAAAATATCAACATGTACATTATGAAATATAGATTATGTTCTTCATGCCCTTTGTGTCAAGTCAAACTTACTAGTACTAGTGTGAAAGCACTTGCATGCAGTTCCAAGATGACTACTCGTCGAGAAGCTATCGTATCCAGCAACACTCAGGAACAGTGTTAGCAACAACGCAATACTCAGCCTCGGCACTGAATCGAGAAACCATGTGTTGCTGTTTGAACAACCAAGGAAGAAGGCTATCGCCGAGATAGCCGCAAAACCCGAAAGAGGAGCGTCTTGTGTCGGAGCAGCCAGCCCAATATGCTTAGGAGTGCCGGGGGCATTCCTCCTTTTCAAAATAAATAAATGCGTAGGAGTAAGCCGCAAGATCGCTGAAGGATGATCACAGAAGAGTGAGGCCATGGGTTGTGGTGCCACACTGCCACGAGTGAGGCCATGGGTTGTGGTGCCACACTGCCACGAGTGTACCGAAGGAGCCGTTTGACGAGTGACCAGTGAATATCCTTGGTCGCGTGCATGTGTAGACAAATTTGTCCAAGAACATATGGTATGATATGTCCGGGCGGGTCAACATCAAGCACTGTAGTGCGCCGGCAATGCCCCGATAAAAAGTACCATCGGCATAGTCCTTTCCAGCAGAGGCAGAAACCTCTGGTTTGGTGTCAACTGGACTGGCTGCCGGAGTGCAATTAGACATGGCCGCACGGTCGAGAAGCTCTTTAGCGTAGCGTTCTTGAGATAGGAAGAAACCGGTGCGTGTCCGGCGTACATGCATCCCAAGAAAGAAACCGAGAGGCTCGAGATCCTTCATCTTGAACTCATACTGTAACTGTTGTATGATTGAACATAAGAACACCAAGGACGAAGTTGTCAGAACAATGTCGTCCACGTATAGCAGAAAATAGCCAGTTTGTGATCCATGCCGAAGAGCCAAGAGCGAGCTGTCTAATTTGGTGGTGACGTGCGGCATGGTGGCGCAGGATGGCCGGCGAGGGGGCGGCGTGGTGGCGCAGGGTGGCCGGCGACGCGCCCCCGGGCCAGATCTGGGCCCGGCGGGCCCCATCTGGGTCCTAGCGGGCCGCCCCCCCGGCGTGGCCTCGTTGTCTGCTGCGCGGNGAGGAGGAGGAGCGGCTCGGATGTGGGGAGGCGACGCCGACGGCGTGCCTACAGCAGCGCGAGGGCGGGAGCTTTACGGGCTTATGAGGGCCCGGCCGGGCCTGTGGGCCCACGGGCCTGGTGTGCTTCTACTATTGCATCCGGACGGCTACCGTCGCTGACGGTGGAGGTTGAGCCCTCCCGCATGCCGACGGTGCTGCTGCCCTAGTCCCGGCTCCGAATCATCGCCGTGCTGTC